>MU223220.1:654874-668673 GCA_018584345.1 Thuja plicata
ATATAAGGTTAATTCACCGAGTAACAGTAATATATATATTAAAGACATCTAAGAGACTTGTGGATTTATTTTTGTGGTAACTGATTCACCCCTCCCCTCTCAGTTACTCCATCCTTATTTCCAACAAAAGGGATATAAAGTGGACCTTTTAGTCACACATTGTTTCTATACCGGCCGAAGGATTTATCAGTTTGAGGTCATTCTCCAAAAGGACTTGTGCTTATTTTGGATAGGACTCTCTAAGAAAATTGAAAATTTTGAGTGGTCACAGTCATTTTTCTCTTCCACCAATGACCATGAGAGCTAGTGGGAGAGGATAGTGTATGATGTGAGGTTGTGCTCTAATAGATTTTGTGCAACTGCACCAAACACTCTAAACACATGATCAATTTCCTATCAAGTTAGGCAATATTTTATAATCGAGGACATAAGAAAAATTGCAAGTTGTTTATTTTAATTGCACTAAGTTAAAATGTTTGAGTTTTTTTTGTTCAGTTTTGGTCTCAAATCGAAGTGTTTGATTTCTTTGTTCAATTCCCTTTAGTCACCCAATATTGTGTGTTTGATTGATTGATTTTAATGCACCAAATGAAATGTTTTGATTCAATTCCTTTAAGGCACTCAAGATTGGATGAGTTCATTTTAAGACCAAATGAAATATTTAATTAGATTTTAAACCAATATTTTAAAGCACCAAATTAAAGTGTGAGTTCATTTTAATTTATCAAAAAACTAATGAGTGATTTTGCTTGATTTTAATAGATAAATGGTGCCTCCAGACATCATTCCCATGACCTCGACAAAAATAGAGTGGAGAATCAGTTTACAACATTCCCGTGAGTCCAGCAAGCAATCGTACAAGGTCAATGTGCATTCTCATGGGGTCAAACAATGATCCCCCAAGGGTTTGACCAGGATTTTGCAGACTTAAAAATAAAATAACACACTTATAAATAGCCAGAAGGATTTACAGGTTACAAAATGTTTTCCCACGATTCTGGCCTGTGTTCTCGTGGGTCTGATAAAATGCAAAAAAAGACTGAAAAGAAGAAGAAAAAAGGGTCTTGGCCTCTATCAGTTTGTAGGGTTGTGGGATCACGTTCCTGCAAATAGACACTTCATTCCTGTGTGTCTAGCCAACATTCTCGTGGGTGGACTAAAAGGGAGTTGTGTTGATTTTGTTTTCAAATTTGATGGTGCAAATGGTGGCTTTAGCTCCTCCAATCTACAAAAAATCTGAAAACCTAGCACAAGAAGCTCAAACAAAAATAAACATTAGAATTTTGGTTAGTTTGCAAATTTAAAAAAATGATAAAATGGAAATGACCCATGAAGTGGGTCCCACCAGGTGTGCCAAAAAATGTATGCAATAAAAACTTGTTTGTTAAGGAATATAAAGCAAGATAAACATTTAACAAAACTAATCAATCACAACATATATGATTAGACTCAAATGAAAGAAAATACAAAAATCTTAAGAGAATGCAAACCTTGTAGACACCCAAGTAAAAGCCTTCTTTATTGAATAGATGTTTTTGATGTGGAATCATGTATGCTCAAGCTTCGAAGGATTGGATTTTGGAAATATTTTGGTATTATGAGGTTATGGTCGATGATTTTTCTCTTAAAATGGGCATGATAACAATGCATAAAAGATGGATGATAATGGAAGTGTGAAGGGTTCAATTTATATGCAAATGGAGGGAGAAATGGAGGGTCAAGATGCAAACTTGAGGAAGGATCAAGATGCATTTGAGGGAGAGAACATGGATTGTGCTTTCTCAAATTCCTCTCATTGTGACAAGTGTCACAATGAGTGAGGTTTGGAATATTGAGGGAGTGTGACCATTTTGGGAGATGTGAGAGGGGACAAATATGTAAGAGATGGATGAAGTGTGTAAGAGGGATGTAAGAGAATTTAAGGAAGACTTAAATGCATATGGTTGGGGATTTGAGGGATGTGACATGAAAGTTGACTTTGGGGTTTGGGTTGAGTTCTTAATTCTTGGATTAGGATTGTGCACATGCTTAGAGAGTGATTAGGCTTAGGTTTAGAGGACAAGTGGGGGGATTAAGAATATGTTATGGGAGGAGAGGGAATGAGTGGAGGGGTTAATGAGTTAATTATGGTTAATTAGATAATAATGAAGGGTTAGTATGTGTAAATAGATTGGGTTGGCTTGGAACCATGGGTTAGGTGGTAGAGCATGGTTAGTTTAGGGGTTAGATTTAGGATCCATGTGCTCAAATTGAATTAAATAGAATATTTAATTCACAAGTGGGATAAAAGGGGAATTTATGAATTAAGTTAAATAAATAAGTATATTCATTCAACTTACTAGAGGAAAATGTTTTATTTAATTATTAGACTATGGGTTGTCTTTTAATAATTAATTAGAGTATAGCTAATTAATTGAATTAATTAAGCTAGGGGATAACATAAAATTAATCAAATAAATATGTAATTATTTAATCAATAATGTTCTAGAAAGGAACTAATTTTAATTAGATATGTTTAATCAAATTTAGGTGTCTACACAAAGTGTAGACAACAACACTAGTTTCTTCTCTCCAATACATATGAGATACATTACCTTTAAGCAACATTGTCCTGGCTGCATCCAGTATAGTTATTTTTCTTCTTTTTGCTATCCAATTCTGGTGAGGTGTCCTAGGCACCTAAGTTTTTCTATATATCCCATGCTTTTCATAGTAAGCATTGAAATAATATGATGTAAAATATCCACCCCTGTCTGACCTCAAACATTTTATCTTAAGACCTGATTCATTCTCAACTTTACATTTAAAAATCTTTAACGTATCAAACACTTCAGATCTTTCTTTGAGAAATATAACCCACATCATCCTATAATAGTCTTCAAAAAAATTCATAAAGTACCTTTCAACATAGTAGGTTGTAGTCCTTGTAGGACCACAAAGATCTGTATGTACCAGATCTAACTTTCCTCTTGTTGAAAAGGATTTTCTCTCAAAGCCTCTCTTAGTTTTTTATCCAATTACACACTCTTTGCACATAGTGTTAGTGGTCTTCACAATTTTTGGTAAGTATTTGACTGCATTAGTGTTACTGGCCCTTACAATATTATCAAGATTTAGGTGACAAACCACCTATGCCAAAACAAACTATCATCTACCTTCACAAAATAACATGTTTCCTTTGTAGTATTCAACCCAAACACATTACCTCTTGAATTATTACCTGATGTGATCAAGTTTCCAGATTGACCTCTAATAGTACATTTCCCATCCTTTAACTGCAAGTGATATCCATTCTCTACAAGATTTCCAACACTCAATAAGTTGTGCTTAAGTCTATCAACAAGACATCATCAGTGTTATTTTTACCATCAAGAGAGATTGAACCTACTCCAATGATCAACTTAGGAGTGTTAACACCAAATCTGACCACACCACCATCATATCTATTCAGTTGAACAAATTTATCTTTATCACCAAACATATGATATGAATAACGACCATCAAGGATCTATTCTGATTTATTTTCAACATGCGAGACTAGAGATTTTTCTTCCTAAATAGGTTCAACATCATTAATAGAAATAAATCTAATTTCATTCCCATCATTCAGAGAATCATCAAAAGAAACACCTTCACTAGCATAGTAGCATTCCTCATCCTTAGAGTAATTAGACTTATAAAACTTAGGCTTATCCTTAGAAACACTTATAGGACATCTAGATAAAAAAATGACCAATATTTTTACAAGAAAAACATTTCAAGGGTTATTTTTCTTCAAACTTACCCTTACCTTCATTTTCCCTTTTTCTATTAGTGCCACAAGTTCATCTAGTTTCCTTTCTTCTTCCTCTATTTCTTCCCATTCATCAACATATTCTCCAAGATTTGGATGCTTACTACTTTTTCAAGCAATCACAAGGCTTGATATATTATTTTTGTCATTATGAACATTATCCCTAAATGCAAACTCTACTTTGGGTAATGCATCATGTAACTCTGTGGTCTCAAGGGTGTTACCTTAGCAATTAGGAATTCTCTATTGAAATTATTTTTTTAGTGGTGTGATCTCATCTATTTCTTGCACTTTAGTCTTGTAGGTAGGTGTTAAGGATCTAAGAATATTTGCAATCACTTCATCTTCAGTACATGTGCCAGCTAAATTTTGGATTCTTGTATTAGCCTCTGTAACCCTCTATACAGATGCTTTGACCTTATCATCATCTTGCATCCTTAGATTCTCCATTTTAGCCTTCCAATTCTATAGTTTTTCCTACCTAGTGTACCGATCTCCTTCATATAGAGCCTCTAGCCTTGTCTAGATCTTGTGACTTTAATTAAGATCTTTAACTTCTATAAATTATTCCTTAGAGAGTGCACTTATCAATTCCTCTCTTGTAACCATATTGAAAGAAAAAAATTTCTTTTATTCATGAGTAGCATTTCCTAATTCATATTCTACCTTGATCACTCCATCATTTTTTTAATCATCCAGTAGTCAATTTCCAAGCAGATCAAATGAGTTCCCATCTTGTTCTTCCAACTGTCAAAATTTGTAGCATAAAATTTTGGACTATCCTTCCTATAGTAAACCATCTCTACATCACCTCAAGATGTTAAGCTTTCTCTCAGAGGACCAAAATCTCTGACATGAATTATTAGGAATAATACAACTGAGAGGGGGGATATAAATCAATTGTATGCCAAATATATAAACTTTAAAACTTAAAATCAATTACATAATGAAAATATGAACACTTAAAAACAACACCATAACACAAGTATTTGTTGTTGAGGATAAACCTATTAAGGCAAAAAACCTGTTAGGAATCAACACCCACAAATAATGCACTAGAAATATTGTATCTCTTTTAGGAGATCTAGCCCTGGAAGGAGCTGATTATTACATCTAGTACAAAGTCCCTATTAAAGGACATACCCTCTTAGGAGTCTTCTCAACCCTATTAGGAGTTGAATAAAATGATGAGCTCACTACCTCAAAAAATTGCCCAAAATGAAGGTTAAATCCACCTTCTAAAGGTTAAACCCACCTTCTAGATCCACTTCCCAATGAGAACTATACAAGTATACTTATAAATATGAACTGACTAATAGTAACTTGCTTTGCCTATATAGTTCCAACAAAGTGCATTACAAACATAATCACTACTTTACATCCAACAATACGGGTATCCACATGCTTGCATCATCCAATACATCCAATCCATGACATTATACATCAAAATGCTACTCTATGTTATACAAGTTATAATAAGAAAATAGGTCAGTTTGTGAAGGCTTCCCCTCTGCAGAAACAATTACATAGACCCTTGCTAAGATATACACGGTACCCTACACAAGTAAATAAAAAATAAAAATCATCAGTTACCCACTAAGATCCATAATTCACACTCTCCAATCATAAAGCACATTGCATCTTTGTGGCTGGCCTCAAATAGGTCTTCGCTAGTCTACACACCAAAGCTAACATCATCAAGAGTCCAATGACCCAAGAATCGCAAATAATGTTCTCCCATGTATCTTTTATTATTCCATAATATCATATATCATAACTCATGCTCGCATCCAAGTTATTGCAAAAACTCAAAGACCATCTCTGTCATAATCTTTTGTCATTACACTATAAGTGGTCTTTACAAAAATAGATATAACTCATGCAAACAAAAATATAAAAACCAGTGACCTTAGATATAAGGTTTACATAATTCCTTCTACACAACTCTATTCTTTCATATACTGAAACATCATATATTGTTCATACACAACTGTTAATATTGCTTGTACCTATGAGAACTAGTCTTTCTGTAACTTCTAATGCATCCACCTGAAACATATGTTGACATTAATGATAAAACATTAATGTCAACACCTCAAACAAAAAGAATTCAAACAACATTTTCAAAAATATATCGACTACCACAAATATAGAATAATTACCTCTTGGCGTATTCAGTATTACAAGTAAAAAATCCATGCTAATGGCTTCCCACAGTCTAGTTGGTATTGTCAAAGGCATATACAACCAATTTTTTTGACTAATTCCAATAAAAAATTGACAATTTTAAAACTCTGAACAAATTTTCTTACATCCTTTTTGTTAGGAATAACAGTCCACAAGCACAACTGAGGGGGGGTGAATAAGTTGTGATACAGAATATTAAAATTTAATCTTTATAAACCAAAACTTAAATGCAAATGATAAAACAGTAAATGGCAACACAATAACACAATACTTGTTGTCGAGGAAACCCTATTAAAGGTAAAACCCCAGTGGGAATTAGTACCCAAAAATTATGTACTGAGAGTATAGTATCCTTGTTAAAATATTTAGCCCTATTAGGAGATTATTATAACATTATAGTACACAGTCCTTGTTAAACAAAAAACCTTGTTAGGAGTCAAGAGAAATAGTAGGCTCACTACCTAGGCACACTTCCCAAAGAAGGTTAATGCCACCCACAAGGATTTACAATCCAAACAAGTGTATATAGAAAATATACAATCTAGTCAACTATCTGATAGCAGCTGTCTTTTCTTGGTCAATTCCAATGAAGTATTCTTATCACAAACTCTTCTCTACATCCAGTAGCCAACAAGCCTCGTAACTTTCACACTTCTCTGCCTTTTCAATCTCTACCACATCTTTCCAAAATAAAATATCTCTCATATATACCCTATTACAATAATTCATTAGATTGGCCAATTAAGGTTACCCAATACACAAATAATTAATTAGGTTGGCCAATTAGGCTTTCCCAATATACAAATAATTGTTTAACCCCTTGCTAAGATATAGATGAAAACTATAAAAATTAAACATCAATTACAATACATCAGTTATACACCAAGATCCACAATCCATGCTCACAATCCATAATACATGATATATGTCTAAAGTCGACCACCAAATAGGTCTCCTCCAGAATACACGCCACATATGATGCCACCAATAATCTCAAAACTATCGATAACCAACAATCATTTCTCAATGAGTCGTCTGTCATCCCATAATCTCACATTCATTGAAACATCTTCATCTGTAAGATATACACAAAATAGAGAGACCTACTTTTTCAAGCATTACTATCATAGTCTAGAAACTAGTCTTCACTAAATTATCTATAACATTACCAATATGTAACTTCAATTCAACTGACCTTAGGAATAAGTTCATCACACATATTTCTCCATATCCCTATCTTCAATCATTATGAATCATCCGTACAGTGTCTGTACACTTCTGTCAATTATCATAACTAGTATGTTCTCTCAACATAAACATATGTTGACATCAGTGACCAAAGATGAATATCAACAACATAAATAGTATTCAAATCTGATATCATCCAACAATATCCCCCTTTGGCATTGATGGAAACATATGGGAAAATCCATCAACCCAAAAAGTACTCTCTCTCAATACAATCTTCTCAATATTCTCAACACAAATATCCCCAAAATAGTAGGGATTTTCACATAGAATCTTTCCCCCTTTGGCAACAATAGAAAAGGGTGCCATAAATCAACTATAATATTATGTAAGGTGTATCTTTTTCAAATCTTCATGTCCATCATTCAGGTGAAAAATCACCCAAGTGTGCTCCATAGTGTTCCTACGATCACTCCCCCTGAGGACTAGATCCATACATCAAGTCCAAATAATGATATAACTTGGAAAGCCACTGGACTGATGCATGTCTGCATCAATTAATTATCATTGAGAGGGGCTCTCACCCCAAGCATGCTTCTAAGATATTTAAAAGCATCTTTTGGAAAAGTTTTTGCAAATATATCTTATATTTGTTCCTTTGTGCTAATATACTCTAGTATAATCTCTTTCTTTGTTACCTTCTCCCTCAAGAAATGATACTAAATAGAAATATGTTTAGTCTTTGAATGCATTATAGTATTCTTTGACATATTCACTGTGCTAGTGTTATCAAAATGGATAACCATTGGCTCTTCAAAAATTATTCCAATGTCCTTCAACATTTGTTTCATCCAAAAAACTTGTGTACAATTTATCTTAGTAGCAACATACTCTCATTCAGCAGTAGACTAAGCAATACCATCCTTCTTAATTAGCCAAGAAACAAACATTTTCTCAAGGAAGAATGCTCCATCACTTGTACTATTTCTGTCATCCACATTACCTGCTCAATCAATATCAGTGTAAGCCTGCAAAATAAATTCATCTGATTTTTCATACCACAATCCATATTCTATTGTTCCTTTCAAATATCTGAAAATTCTTTTCACAGCAGCAAGGTGTGTCACTTTAGGATCTTCTTGATATTTTTCCACAATTCCAACTACATTGGAAATATCTGGTCTAGTGTGAGTTAGATATTGTAGACCACCAATCATCAATCTCTACTTTGTCTGAAAAACACTTTGAGTATCATCATTACTAGTTAGCTTGTATCCAATCACCATGGGTGTCCCAAAAGGTTTATAATCTTCCATTCCAAAAAAATTCAACATTTCCTTAAGATACTTGGTCGTAGATATAAAAATACCATGCTTACTCTGATTAATTTCCAAACCAAGAAAAAATTTCATTTCACCAATCATTGACATGTCAAATTCATTTTCCATTTGTTTAGAGAACTTCTTACTTGTCTTATCATTTCCTCCAAAAATGATATCATCAACAAAAAACTTCTATGATTAAGATTCCATCTTCATTAGTTCTTATAAATACATTATTGTCTGCATTACCTTTTCTAAAACCAAGATGAAGTAAGTAATTTTCCAGTCTTTCATACCATTCTCTCAGTGCTTGTTTCAGTCCATACAATTATTTCTTCAACTTACAAATCACGTTGTCATCTTCCGTCAAAGGAAAACCATCAGGTTGCTCTATGTATACTTCTTCTTCCAAATCTTCATTCAAGAAATCTTATTTCACATCCATCTCATATACTTTAAAGTCTTTATTTCAAGCATAAGAAATAAATAGTCTCACAGCTTCCAACCTAGCAACAGGAGCAAATGTTTCTTCAAAGTCTATGCCTTCCTTTTGTAAGTAGCCTTTACAAACCAGCCTAGCCTTATTTCTTACCATTGTTCCTTCCTCATTCATCTTGTTTCTGAAAAACCCATTTAGTTCCTATCACATTTATGTTCTTAGGTCTTGGAACCAATTCTGAATTATTTTTTTCCTTTATCTATTCCAATTCTTCTTCCATAGCTTTAGTCCAAGATTCATCTCTACATTCTTCATCAGTAGTTTTTGTTCAACTTGAGAAATCAAAAAAATTTCATCTGTAACTATAGATCTAGTCATCATACCTTTACTTGCATCACCAATAATTTTATCTTCAGGATGGTTCTTCTTAACATACCTCAAATTCTTAGGAGTCTCAGTAAGCTCAATCAATTCATCTTCAATCTCATTATAAACCATCAAAGGTTCTTCAGGTTCAGCAATGACCTCTTTAATCTCTACAATTTGACCACAGTCATATATTCTCTCTTGAATCTGAAAATTTTCATCTATCCTCACATTGGTGCTTTCAATAAAATTTCTCAACCTCAGATTGAAATATTTATATGCTTTTCTCTTAGTATAATAACCAATAAAAATTCCTTCATCACTTCTAGCATAAAACTTCCTTATCTCATCATCTCTTTTAATATAACATTTACTTCCAAATATTCTGAAATGTTTTATAGTAGGTGTATGATCAAACCATAATTCATAAGGAGTCTTACTTGTAACTTTCCTAATCTAAATTTTGTTCAAGGTGTACACAACAGTACCAATATCTTCCCTCCAATGAACATGTGATACATTTCCTTCCAACAACATAGTTCTTAGAGCATCTAATATTGTTCTATTTCTTTTCTCTGTTATCCCATTTTGTTGTGGTGTCCTAGGTGCAGATGACTATCTATATATTCCATGCTCTTCATAGTAGGTATTAAATAAATCTTATGTAAAATCACCACCTCTGTCTGATCTCAAACATTTTATCTTCAAACCATATTCATTCTCAACTTTTTCTTTGAATAACTTGAATTTTTCAAATGCTTTAGATTTCTCTCTCAAATATATAACCCACATCATTCTAGAAAAGTCATCAACAAAAATAATAAAGTACCTATCTCGATACTAAGATCTTTTTCTTTTAGGACCACACAGATCTGTATGTACCAGATCCAACTTCCTTTTTTATAAATAAGATTTTCTTTTAAAATTGATTCTAGTCTGCTTCCCCATAACACACTCTCTACACATAGTGTTATATGGTTTCACAATCTTAGGTAGATCTCTTACAACTTTATTCATACTTGCCTTCACAATATTATCAAAGTTCACATGAAAATTTATTCTATGTCATAGCCAACTATCATCAACCTTTGCAATAAAACAAGAAGCTTCAGATGTATTCAATTCAAATACATTACCTCTAGTTTTAGTACCATATGTGATCAAGTCTCCTAATTTTCTTTTGATGGACCATTTCTGATCAATGAATTTCAATTGATAACCTTTTTCCATTAACTGCCCAACACTCAACAGATTATGTTTAATTCCATCAACAAGTAATACATTGTCAGTATTAGTTTTTCCATCTAGACAAATAGATCCAACTCCAATGATAAGCTTAGGAGTATTACCACCAAATCTAACAACACCACCATCATATCTTTTCAGACTCACAAACTTATTTTATCTCCAGTCATATGATGTGAACAACCATTATCTATAACCCATTTAGATTTCTTTTCAACCGGAGACACTAAGAATTTTTCTTCATGTATAGGTTCATCATCCTTAATAGAAATAAATCCAATTTCATCATAGTCACCACCACCATCATCATCAAATACACCTTCACTATCATAATAAAATTCCTTTCCTTTTGAATACTTAGATTTGTAAAACTTAGGTTTATGCTTTGGAGCCCTTGTAGGACATTGAGATGCAAATTGACCAATCTTGTTAGATGAAAAACATTTCAAAGGTAATTTGCCTTCAAATTTACCCTTACCTCTCTTTCCTCTTCTGGAAATTAGGGCTACCACTTCATCTATCTTTCTTTCTTCCTCTTGTATCTATTCCCATTCATCAGCATAGTCTCCAAGCTCTTCTCTCAAGTCACCATTGCTGGTGTTCGTAATTTCACATAAAGTATTTTTGTTTCTATGGACAGTCACCTTGAATTTTGACTCTACTTTAGGTAAAGTGTCTTCCAGTTTTGCAGCCTCAAAATTAGTTATTTTACCAATCAACATCTCTCTAGTGAAGTTCAGTGTCAAAGGTATAAACTCCTCTATAGCTTGTACTTTAGTTTTGTATATAGGTGTCAAAGATCTGAGTATCTTTGTAATAACTTCTTCATCACTGTAAGTACCTCCAGAGGTTTTGATGCTAGTAACCACCTCAGTAATTCTCTATGCATATTCCCTAATGTTCTCATCATCTCTGATCTTCATTGATTCCATCTTTATCTTCCAGTTCTATAGCTTTTCCTTTTTAGTAAACTTATCTCCTATATACAATGCTTCCAATCTTGTCCAAATCTCATGTGCAGAATCCAAGTCATTTACTTTAATGAATTCACCTTTAGAAAGTGTGTTGATCAATGATTCCCTTGTAGCCATATTACATGAAAATAGATTCTTATCATCTTCAATAGCCTTCTCCAATTCATCCTTAGTCGCTATTTTTTCTTTCTTTTTCGTGATCATCCAATAGTCAATTCCCAAACATAGAAATGTGCTCTCATATTGTTCTTCCAAATGCCAAAGTTTTCAGGATCAAATTTTGGACTATCCTTCCTATAGTAAGTCATCTTTAGGATCACCTCAAGTTGTTAAAATTTCTCTCTAAGGACCAATAGCTTTGATACCAATTGTTAGGAATAACAGTCCACAAGCACAACTAAGAGGGGGGTGAATCAGTTGTGATACATAATATTATATTTTAATCTTCATAAACCAAACTTTCAATGCAAATAATAACATAGAAAATGCCAACACAATAACACAATACTTGTTGTTGATTAAACCCTATTAAAAGTAAAACCCCAGTGGGAATTAGCACCCATAAATGATGTATTGAGAGTATAGTATCCATGTTAAAGATTTAGCCATGTTAGGATCTTATTACAACATTACACTACACAGCCCTTGTTAAAGGACATACCCTATTAGGAGTCAAGAGAAACAGTAGGCTCATTGCCTAGGCACACTGCCCAAAGAAGGTTAATACCACCTTAAAGGATTTACAATCCGAATAAGTGTATATATAAAGTATACAATCCAATGAACTGTTTGATAGCAACTGTCTTTGCTTGGTTAGTTCTAATGAAGTATTCTTATCAGAAACTCTACTCTACATCCAAAAACCAACAAGCCTCGTAACTTTCACACTTCTCTTCCTTTTTTATTTGTACCACATATTTCCAAAAGAAAAGATCTCTCATATATACCCTATTATTATAATTCATTAGGTCGACCAATTAATCTTTTCCAATACACAAATAATTAATTAGATCAGCTAATTAGGCTTTCCCAATATACAAATAATTGTTTAACCCCTTGGTAAGATACACACAACACCTATAAAAATTAAACATCAATTACAATACATCAATTATACTCCAAGATCTGTAATCCATGCTCACAATTCATAATACACACTATATGTTTGAAGTCGGCCACCAAATAGGTCTCCTCCATAATACAGGCCACAAATGACATCACCAATACTCTCACAACTATCGATACAAAAAAAAACATTCCTCAATGAGTCCTCTGTCATCCCATAATCTTGTATATGCTAAAACATCTTCATCTGTAAGATATACACAAAATACAGAGACTTGCTCTATCAAGCATTATTGTCACAGTCCAGAAACCAGTCTTCACTAAATCATCTGTAACATCACCAATATGTAACTTCATGTCAAGCTACCTTAGGATCAGGTCATCACACATTTGTCTCCATATCCTTGTGTTTGATCATTCTGAATCATTTGGACAATGTTTGTGCACTTTTTTCAGTTATCATAACCAGTCTGTTCTCTCCACAAAAATATATGTTGACATTAGTGACAAAACATGAATATCAACAACATAAAGAGTATCCAAATCTTGTATTATCCAACACTTTTGAATTGGAGGCCAAAAATAATTCACACTCACCAAAGCCATTATCTTGTCAATACCAAAGTGTCCAGATAAACCTCCACATTGCTTTTTCATTATCATATTATAACTCATTGAATTCCTAGGTATACACAACTATGACCTTTAAATAACATACCTTATTGAATGAAACAATCCAAACATTTCCTTTGGTCTGCTGTAATAGGTTCACTGCATGCTTACCAAGGTTCTACACAATCAGGTTCATCCTCATACAAGGTCTTCAACTCGTCAAATCCTAACACTTTAACTCTCATCTCTATCAATAAATTCCTTCTTCTACTCAAAGCATCAACAACATTATTTGACTTACCACTCCTATGCTTGAAAAAAAATGTATATCTCTGCAAGAATTAAACTCATCTCATATGTCTCTAGTTCAACTTACCTTAATTATTCAAATATTTCAATGCTTTATGATAGGTATACAAAAAAAATTACTTGGGAAACAAGTGTGAGTGTCAAACGATGCACCTGTTACCTACGACACAATACTTCAATAAGTCATTAGATTAGTGAAAAATAGCATAAAAGAGCAATGGTTAGATACAAATCACTAAAACTGACTTATTTCTCCCTATCTAGGAAGAGTTTGAAAAATGCCATAATCATGCCCTCAG
>MU223220.1:682675-701275 GCA_018584345.1 Thuja plicata
CCCTTGAATCTCCATTCTTTATGGCTTTCACCAACTTAGCCATCCTCTCATCCTCAGGGTCTAACTGCTCTTCCTCTTGGGGTACTTCTTCTTCTTCTCTTTCTTCTTCTTCCTCATCCAATCTGATATTCTTGTCCCTCATCTCTAGTGCTAAGATCCTCTCCATCATGGTCCTCATCATTCTATCCTTCTCATGGTTCTCTTTCTCCCTTTGTTCCAATGTTGCTTTCAACTTCCTATTGTCTGCCAAATGCTCCTTGACTATCCTGGCCAAGTCTATGTTTTTCATCCTTGTAGGAAACTCCTCCTCTCCTTCAAACATCTTCCCTGATCTACCTATGGCTTTGATACCACTTGATGCAATGGAAAGGTTGGTGGACTGATAAGAAAGATAAGTGACACACAAATTTGGACTACCATTGAACTACCCTTCCAAGTGCATACTAACTCCAAGAGACTCAATTCACCCAAGGTTACTCTAGGTGAAAATATGGTGTATTAAAGTGGTTTTAAAGTTCCAGACCCAACCCAACACTCCTAGCCCTTGGTTTTACTCCAAACTGCCAATAGGCCTAATAGCCTTCCTTGTAGCCCTGCAACGAGAGTAATTTGCAGTTAACTTTAAAATTTCCCAAAGGATTGACAAAATAAATTGCAGATTCTGATACTCTTTATCCTCTTACACAACATACTAAAAGGGTTTTATGGACTCCTTTGGACCATATATGACTGTCCTCACACTATGGCCTTAAAAATGCATAAAAAGACCCCAATTTATAAAGAAACTATATGATAAACATGCTCCCAATGGCTCAACTCATGGGAAGCAACATGAAATGACTCAAAACCCCTAAATACAAAAGGAATTAGACCCAAACCTTCATTAGCATCAAAATCCCCATATTCACTCCTTTCAAGCCCTTAATACTAAGGCTTCCTCAATGTCTTGTCTCCAATCACTTCTAGACATAACCAGTAGTTGATTCACCAATAAAATTCTAATATAATACAATCCACATCATAAAAGATACCCCTTATTTGGATGGATCATTGGCTTCTACACTTGTGCCATCAATTTCACTTGAAACCCTTCCCCAAATCAACCTGTGATCACTTCAATCCTCAAATCTCTACAAGAATCAGTATTAGAACTTATGGTACATGGTTAGTATCTTCCCTCCATGGATTCTAGGCCTTTGAGTCCTTGGAAAGGATCTAGGTTTGCAAAACTAACTACAAAATGGATAGAAACTTTACAAAATCTGAACTTTAACTTGCTGGAAATGACAGTACAGTCATAGAAACGACTTTCAAAGCATTGGAATGGATGTGCAAATGATCTTAGATTGCTTAATATTCCATAATCAACCAAAAACTTAAATCAATAAGTATTCAAACCATCCAAAATGCCTAGAACATCAAAGTTTCACATTTAAACTTATCTTTTATTGATATTGCTGTTGCAGTCCGTACACTCCAGCCACCACATGGAAACAATAAAGTCTCAATTACAAATAGGCATGCAAATATTAACTTCCCCAACCTCTTTTAATTGGTTTGAGGGATTAGTTAAGTGTTTAGATGGTAAAAACCTTATTTCCCTCCTAAATGGCTATTAGCCATTACTTTTCAAATATTTAAAATTTTAAACTTTAAAAATGCTTTTAAACCTTTGTAATTTAAAAACTAAGAACTCCGAAGGATTTTAAAAACCTAGGAGACTTAGTTAAAGCCAAATTTAAACCCCTAGAACCTCCTACACACATTGGGACACTAATGGTCCAAATTACATTCATTTAATCCTTTCAAGGATATAATTAATTTTTAATATGCAAATGCCATTTCATGGGATCAAACCATTATAGGAGCCAATACATTATAATTAATATGATGTGTATCATTGAGGATCCCCTTGGACCTCTGACTACCATTAAGTGCCCTCCATTCCTTCATATTCTTCCTGGTTTGGTTCATGGTCTTTATGTGAAACCTTGGTGCTCCTCCACCACCGTTGACTTTGATCTTACCTCCTTTGATGAGGTCTTGGATGACATGCTTAAGCTTGAGACAATTATTATTCTTGTTTCCCTTGTTTTTGTGAAAGAAATAGTAAGAGTTATCATCCCACCACTTGGGTTTGACCATTGGTTCCCACAGTTTAGAATCAGGAATTGTAAGAACTTTGTTATCCACCAGCATTTTTAAAATAGTCTCAAGAGACTCCCCCAAAGGAGTGAATGTTCTATGAGGTTTTGAAGTCCATGTTCATTCCTTGTTTTTATCATTTTTTGTCTTGGGGATGGGAGGTGTTACCTTTACATCTTTTCTTTCTAGCATGCCATTGGTTAGATTAAATGCCTCGGGTTTAGGATTAATGTTAGAAGTGTCAACCACTCCATCATTAACAACGTTCTTATTTTTCTTCCACCATTTGGGCTTCGCGTTGAAGTTGTTGCTTTTGTTTTCATTTTGAATCATGATCTCCCCTGTTTTTACCATTACTTACTCAATACAGAGGGAATTTTTAATCATTCTTTCGAAGCTTGGAGAATCTTGCATTTGTAATGCATAGTTCAATTCAGGCACTATATTATTAATGAATATCTCCATCTCCTCTAATTCAATAATGACCCTTGAATATCATGCAAAAATATTTCTCCATCTTTGTAGGAAGTGTGTAAATTATTCTCTAGTTTTATGTTTGGTATTGCATAGGTCCATCATAGTTACATCATGTTGGATGTTGTAGGAGTAATGTTGAATGAATCGTTGGATCAAATCCTCAAATGTCTTTACCTTAGGGTTTAGTTTTGAGAACCACTCCATGACATTACCTCCCAAACTTCTTGGAAATAGTGGCATAAGGTATGTAGGTTTGTGCATGTACTTGATGCTAAGGGCACATAATTCCCTTACATGGTCGTGTGGATCAGTTTCTCCTGTGTATTTGTCATACTTTGGTCATGCCACATTGGGAGGAAACAGGACCATAGTGATACTCTTTTCAAAAGGAAATGGACAAATGGTGTCCAATGAGTATTGTGTTTTGGGTTTCTCTTTCTCCTGTTTGAGGTTTGTGAGCTCCATTTACATTAGATTGAGCTATTTGGTGAGAATATATATTGGGTTTGGTACTTCCTTCTCCTTGAGTTTTTCCATGTCATAATCTTTGGGTAATTTGAAACCGGTGGATGCTAGATGGAGGAAGTATTTTTCTTTATCGTCACTAATTATCCATTCCAATAGCTTGTGGATCTATTTACTTTGTTTGAGTTTTTTGTATTCATCTTTGGGGATCTCTTCTTCACTGTCTGATCCAAATGGATTATGTTCATACTTGGGTCTTTCTTCCTCTTCCGAGCCTTCAGATATTGCATGTTTTCCATCATTATAACCCTCAAAATCCTTACTCCATTTGTTAGTGTTTCTATCCATTTGAGGGGAATCTAAATCTAGAAGGGAACTACGAGATGTTTCTCGTTAAAAGTGTGGTGTTTTAGGAGGCACTTTCGATCCTTTAGTTGTGTACTGGTTGCGTCTTGTGTTAACCATGAAGTTTTTTTTTTCAACTTTGTTAATGTTTCCCAATTGTGAAAGTAATGATTTCAGATTGTTCAAGTGGGCGTGTCTAGGTAGACGTAACTATTTATTGTTGGTGGATGTAAATGATTCCAGCGTCAGAGGGTTAGAATGCCCTGATAGTGAGCTGGGAACCAAGTTGTTGGTAGAAAATGGGTAGACCACACGTATTGAACTGATCGTGAAAGACTGACTAAGCATGCAAGGTGGATGTTTTGAAATTATTTTGAAATAAAAATAGGGAGACCATAAGAGACAATAGGAATTAGCTAAAGAGAAAAAAGGGTATCCTAATCAACTGAGACTTCCTAAGAAAAACTTCTACAAGTGCCCACTGTCTTGAATGCGAGCTCCTAGATGTGAGCCTCTGATGGTACCAGATGCGATCCTAGAATTTGGATGTGACTGTGTTCTAACTAAATACGATCCAGAACACCAAATGTGATCCTAAACACTGAATGCAACTTGGGAAATACAAGATGCGATCTTATGATGTCTTTGTCAATTTTGGTTAGTTCTGAAAAGTTCTTTTTCGAGGTGCGTGAAGTTGTTTGTTTCCAAATTGCATTAAGAGGTGTCATAAGGTGTGAAAAAAACTTGTACTCCAGGGTTCAAATTTTTTTGATTATTTTTAGGAGCTTATCTTTTTAATGATCTTTTGAATACGTCAAACAGATTTGCATTATTAAGAGGGTGAAAAAAACACTCATCTTTTCCTATTCTCTAAGTGGAGGATGAAAATATTTTCTTGTTGACTCAGGTAAACACTCAAATACTAATCATAATAAAACCATCACCAAGCATGCAATGGCTCCAGTCATGATGATGTATTAGCCGACTCCAAACGCAAGTGAGGACAGAATATGACGAGTGTCTTGGGGCAATTACTTTTTGCCTTGTATAAAGATTATCACCCTTTTGGGGATGAATCAGGAATTCTTTCACTTGAATTTGTTGTATATTATTGGGCAATCTGTTCGAAACTGTCCCCCATAGAATTGCACAAGGAAAAATTTAGGCATATAGCCCTATGAGTACCCGAATATATGTAGTCTCGCAAGCAAGATTCAAGCGACTCTGCTCTACATATACCCAGATATGTTCAAGGAATGATGTCGTAATTCCAAGAACAAAACTAGTTCCCTCTTTCGAGGCTTAGCCTACAAGGAAGAAACTATTTATAGTGAGTTGGAAGGGTCGGCGTTAAACTTGTCCTCATTTGGGTCATTCCCGGGAGATTTTTTCCTCAACTGGTAGGCCCTCTACTGTATAAATATATGGTAACCAAGATTGGCGAGCTTTGGTGTCTAGATTTCTGATTCTTCTTCTTCTGAAGAGCATACTCTCCTAATCTAAGCCATTTTCTTCCAAAACACTTAAAGCAAATTTCATTCCTTCAAGCTATGTTGAGCTAGATTTAGTTGTTCCTATTTTAAAGAAAACAGGATGCTTGAAAGGGAAAGTTTGCCTTATTTGATTTTAAACCTGAAAATGAAGTGTTTGGATCAGTTTGCTTTAGGCATTCCAGATTGGATTTAAAGAATTGAAAGTGTTCATTTTAAAAGCCCAAACTGAAAAGTGTTTGATAGTTAGTTCAATTTTAAGATTCAAAAACAAGATGTGGGATTTGATTGTTCAGTTTTAAACCCAAAATCAAATGTTTGATTTGTACAGTTTCCTTAAAGCATTCAAGATTTTGTGCATGTTCATTTTAAGCCCAAAAAAGAAATGTTGACTTTTGTTACTTTTTTACTTTTGTTGACTTTTGACTTTTGTTGACTTTGACTTTTGTTCCAGGTGGTTACAATAAGTAATGTATCCAATTCTTCAAAGCTTGGAATATGGAATATAACTCCTGATCATAAACTAAATACCTTCTCTTTCCATCATTCAAATTTTCACTAAAATAAGCAATGAATCTACCTTCTTTAGTTAACACTACCCCAATTGTATTCTCCCTTGCATCAAAGTTCACTTGAAATACCTTATTAAAATTAGGTAAAGATAACACTGGTTGTTCAGTTACCTTATGCTTCAACAATTCAAAACTTCTATGTGCTCCATGTGTCCACTTTAATTCCTTCCTATGCCCTCTCATTGTCTCAGTCATAGGACTACAAACTAAACTAAAATTCCTAATGAAATTTCTATATAAACTAGTTATTCCATGACATGATCTAACTGCTCAAACATTTTTTAGGTGCAAGAAAATCAATAATTTTTTTAACCTTATCAAGATCCATATTAAATCCTTCTACTAGGATCCCAAAACTCAAGTACACTATCTCTTCTTTCATGAAAGAACACTTATTGATGTTTATCAATAACTTCTATTTCCTTAATCACTGCAACACTTTCCTTCAAATTTTCATCTTATCTCAAAAAAAATTATCCTTAGTAATGGTTCTTGATTTGTATCTTCCCAACATAGGGATCTCCTTACCATTAGGGATTCTCCATCTTTAGGTTGGTTCAATGGTCTTCTTTAAAAAAATAATTTCTGCCACTATTCTCAGTTATTTTTCTTGAACTTCCTTGAGTACATTAAAAGGTTCTATCTCCTTCACCACTACATTTGAAAAAGGTTCATCTAACCACTTTTTTGTTATATTTTTTATAGCTACTTGATCCACATCCTCTCTAGAAATTTTTGTCATCTCTTTCATATGAAATCTCTTCCTTGAATTCTACCTTTTCTTTATTCTAATCTGAATAAGATCTTCTTACTCCAAAAGGTATAGCCCTTTTAAGATGTTTAACCTCTTCCTCTATGTATTTTTTCATGTATTTTGTTCAAATTCTCTTTAGATTGTGGGACATATTCATAAGCTTCTTCCACACTTTTTAATTTAACCAAACTGATCTCATCTGGAATTGATACCCTCAAACCATTTAGGTACCTTACAACCCTATCAACATCATTATCAGTATGCCAAGATCTGATAACCAATCTATATAATTCCTAGGTATACTCCACAATAAGGTCATTTTTATTTAGATTTTATAATTTCTTAAACAAACTTACGTGGTAATCTATAGGCAATAATTTGGCCTTCAACTTGTTCACCATTCTATCCGGTGATTTAATTTTGTCCTTGCCTCTTCATTTTCTATCAGTCTGCAAATGATCACACAATAAAGATGTATTTCCTCTTAACTTTTTGAAAGCATAATTCACCTTCTTATCATCATCAGTGCCTTCATAATCAAAGTACTTCTCCATCTTTGTGATCCAACGAAGAAATTCATCTGAATCCAATTTACCATAATAGTTAGGTGGATTGAAATGTTTTCTTGCATTAACCCTAGTTAAGTCTTTTATAAACCTTTCATCTTCTTGTTCTTGTTCTAGTTTCTATTTTCCTTCCTCAATGACTTCTTTATCTTCTTCTTCTTCATCACTCACATCCTCAATATGTCAAGCTCATCTTTGGGTCATTTCAACAACTTCTAACCTAGCCATAATTTGTCTTAACATATCCACCACAACTGCATTTTCATCTCTCCTTCCACCTCTATAATTTCCTCTTTGATCCATCCTATACAAATCCTTTAAAATTGCTAGTGAGGTCCTCACTCTACCACCCAAAAAAAAATCAATTTAGGACTTTGCAAACTCAAGAACCAAGATTTGCAACAATTGAACTAGAAGCTCACTCTGATACTACTTGGTGTAATCAAGGAGAGGAGGAACTTCAAAAAAGTCAATCTGATAATTTAGAGGTATGCAAGATCAACCTTCTTATTATCACATAATCAAGTACAATGGACCTGAAACATGCAGTCTTATATTCCAGGCATACATGCCTTCTTTGGAACCTTTTATAGGTTATCTTTTTATACAATCTATCATAATCCCTCACTAGCTAGTTCTAACTAATGAATTTCTACTTCATGTATCTCCCTAAGAGATCAATTAGATGAGCTTGTAAATCCTTCACAAGCATCAAGTCGGCCAAAGAAAGATTATATTCCCCAAGAGTACAAAAATGTATTACATTATAGGTGAGGACCCAAATCATAAGAATATCTTGAAAATAGATAATTATGATGAGATATAGAATCATTGATATATAATCCACAAAGCTTCACTGATCAAGAAAATCCTTCATGAGATAAGAAAACATCATTTGGTCATGAAACATGAAGAACAAAGATGTCTCATCAAAATCCTAGATATCTCGTATGTGAAGAAACAAATTGAGGTATGAACATAGGTGAAGGTAAAACATGATTTAATGAACACTCCATGAGCTTCATAAGAAAATTTGATGCATATTGAAATAAAGTTAAAGGAAACTCAACAAATGACAAACTCGAAAATAGGAAAGAAAATATTTTTGGTTAATGCAAGACTGCCAAGAACCCAAGATTCTCCTATATAAAATTTCCATGAGATGTGATATGGTCCCACAGAGGGTGAAACTAATTTTGCAACACAAGGAGCATTAGAATATTTTGGCTCATATGTGGATATCCTTTGCACTCATGATCATCCTCTTTATTTTCAAGATCCATGCTTACATATATGTCACCTCTTCATATATTTAATTTGAAAATAGGTGCACACCATTAAATTTTTGAATTTTTGTCGTTCATGTGTAAAAAAAAATTTTATTAATTGAAAATGCATGTGTAGATGTACTCATGTAAAAAATATAGGTACATGGTCGTCGAGCTCTACTTTGGATAGAATTAACTATCTCGACATCTATTGCAGTTGGCATAACTCATGGGGTATATTAAGAGAAATTAAACTAAGGTAAAATTTTAAATTATTTTTAAATTAAGTCTTCGATTTATTTTCTAAAATTATTAATGTTGTTAAAGAGGGAGACCATCCACTAGATGACACTATTCCCACTGATCTACCACTCTCAGTTGTACTAAATGCAGAAACACCTAAGGTAATTTATTTTTATGAAATTTAAATGATGTTTAAATTCAAAAATTGTCAACATATTTACATATTAATTGTACACGTGTTGGGTGACATGATCATTAGGATTTTTTTCCATGCACATGTGGATGAATGAAGTCCATTAAAATAGGAGACATCCTTCTAGGTTTTATTTCTACGTCTTAAAAAATAGGTCTAGATTAAAATTAACTCCTTACGCCATCTCATTGCATGTTATTATATAATTTTGTTTGACTTTGTACAAGGCCTTGTTATTGATACTTTTAGTCTTGATTAGTCCACACAACCTCACACAGATGTTCAGAATGACATGGTAATTTATTTATTAATCTTTAATTTATATAAATTATATTAAAATATTTCATATCATTTTAATAGTTTTGGTGTTGATCATTTCATGCAAATAGAGTCCCAAGGGGAAAAAAAGCACCAGACAGGTCATGATGTACAGTAGGATAGTGAAGAAGAGGTGCAAAATGACATGGTAATTTTTTCATCTTTAATTTATATAAATTTTATTAAAATGTTTTTTATCATTTTGAATATTTTTAAATATGAATTCAAGTATTAGAGTATGATTTCAACTATGATATTGTTTTACAAAGTCATTCAAATTGTCCTCGTTTACGCAGATTAAAGAGGACTATTGGCTTTAGAGACACATGATTTTATAGGAATTTGTCATATGTACTCTTCATCATATGGATAGTTTATTTTATGGACACTTGATGTTTGTTGAACTCACCATCTATCTACTAACATATTTACATGCTTTATTTACATGTTTTACCAGATGGACTATATATATTTACATGTAGTATATTAGATGCTAGATACACATAGATTTATGATCTTAACAATGTACATTTACATGTTTTATATATTTACTAGATTTTCTAGATACTTTATATATATGTACAAATATTACCAAGTGTTTCTCATAGTGTTAGCCTTTACCAAGTGTTCCACATAGTGTTAGTGCAATCATATACAATAGATACATGTATTTAATAAGATAAAGAAATAACAAACTAAGATTAAATAGAAAGTGATACATGATTCATCAAATATAAAATCAAAAAATGAGGTTACATATAAAATAGGATAACAATATAAAAAACTACAAAGTGTTTAATTATTCATTTAAAAAGAAACAAAATAAGATACTTGTTCAATAGTTCAATACTTTAATAATATTAAATAAGTTTAGTAGCACATAATAGGATATAATTGGTTACAATTTGAGAAGATAATTGATCTTCTACTTTATGTAGACATGGAATAATAAATGAACCATAGATAACAACCTACAATAATAAATAGTAAATATGTGACTAAAATCTTGTACAAATAGTAAATATGTGACTAAAATCATGTACAAATTATTGTAACCAAGTATAAATTTAAGAGAATCATGCTTACCAAAGAAAAAAATCATATTCAATAAGTTCTTCAATATAATGGTGTCATTAGAGACCTAAACCAAAAATCAAGAGACATGTACAACATTTTAAAATGAGGCACATTAAAACTCTACTTGAAGTTAAGGGGATGTTTGTTAGAATAACTAAGAGGGGGGGGGGGGGGGGGGGGGGGGGGGGTTGAACAGTGGCCTCAAAAATATTCGAATAAATCAACCCAAAAATTTAGTACCACAATATTAAGGATCTAGTTATCTTCATTACTACAAGATGAATGCCTTCAAACAATCGTAACAAATAACTACTACTCAGAGTTCACTATTAAAGCATATTCTTACTGTTTACCGATTAGCTGTCTTTCATTTACCAAAAAACAATAACTTTCTTAGTGTATACTGATCAATCCAGAATTAGTTATGTATAAATAAAAACACTAAAGTAATGACTCATAAACACATTGATACATGGATTTTTAACATGGAAACCCTGTTAAAGGAAAAACCACTTGGGACCGCTAACCCAAAAATTTTACTGTTCTAAAGTGAGCTCGGAGAAGAGTCAACCCTGTTAAAGGTTACAAACATACTATTAGGTGTGACCTTGTTAGAGGATTTAAATAGAATATTTTGTCACTTGATATCTAGCATCTCTATGATACCTTCTATGATGAAACCCTATGTAGTTTTTCAAATGGTATATGGCATCTCATTCTATCTTCATGATCAAAATTTTTTGTTATTCCTTGCGATGTATCTCAATATAGAAAGGAACTTTAAGTCCTACTCAATTAAGAGAATTTGTGAATCAATGGTTAAACTAAAATAGTAAATGATCTGTTCACATATACAACCATAGAATTGAATATTTTTCAGATCTATTGTAAGATCATAATACCTTTCTGATCAATGTATCATTTCAATACCTTTTAATCCACTTCTTTCTACTCAGTGATGTGTTTCTCTATTTCTTGGTGTCCACAGAAATCTTTAGCTCTTTCCTCAACTTGAATTATCAATACTGTATGAAGTTGTTCTTCATCAGTTTCTCTTCAACATCCTCTTTCTCTATTCACTCCCCTAATTTGTGATGAATTAGATTGTTTCTTTATAGACATGGTATCACCATTTCTCACTTCTTGATTTTCTTGTTCTTGGTGTGATCCACAATTTTAGCCAAGATTTCTTTAAAGCTTTACTTAGGTTTTATCCTGTAGATTTCTTCTGACAACTGCAATAAAACAAATTTAAATCTTTTACTTATCTCTGGCTTTAACTTATCGATGAAAACAATGTTAACAACCAATTAACTCTATCTTTAGCTCTTGCTAGCTAAGTATTTTGTCATTTCTAAACTTTAGTTCTTTTGGGTGTTTAACTCTTTGATATCTTCTGTCAACACTTCAGTTCTCCTCAGGCATCTCCATCGGGGTTGTCTATTTTTTGCGCATCACTATGAATTTCTTCTCATCGGTAATTCTTGTGATTTTTCTCATTGGTAATGCTTGTGATTTTTCTTGTCGGTAATACTTGTCGGATTTCTTCCTTAGGCAATACTGTGAATTTACTTTTGGGTTTCTCTATCCACCGGGGTGCACTACCTGTCGGTGTTTTTAGTCACTTAGTAAATATTGATCTTTTATACATTACTAAAAGAATAACCTTTATCTCTCTGAATCTCTAAATTCTTTGACACTTTGTATATAACTGACTAGATTATATCAAGTTAACATCAATGTAAATACAATCCATTAACTAATTTAACGACGAGCATTATCTTTCTACATTTCTTTGATCAAATTAACATCTTCAAACATTCAATCAGGTATGGTTCATCAATGTCTCCCTTTGGCCTTTGATGGCAACACACTACATTATCACACTATATTATTAATAATACAATATGAAATATATCAAGTGTATTTCATCAATTTTTCTCATATATTTTTTTCTATAACCAATACAAATGTCTAGCTCTTGGTAAGCTCATATAGCTTAGATTTTTTTCTTGCAGAGTGTCTTCTTCAATCTTCAATCCCTTTACTGGATAGATGTATCAGCTTCTAATTTTGTTTTTGATATGTGCCTTACCTTGATTGTTCCTCTCCTTAATCATCTCTTTTTCCTTTGACAACAATCTCTCCTTTAGTATGTATTCTCTCCCTCATGTTACTTCTCTCTCTTTGATGGATATTTCACATGTAATCTCTCCCTTTGGATATTCTAGATATTCTCTCCCTTTGGATAATGATATAATCTCTCCTTTCGAATCTCTCTCCCTTTTGGATAATGATATAATCTCTCCCTTTGACAACAATGCCAAAGTAAACTTTTATCATGCCAAAGGTATATCCTTTCACCTTTTTATAATATAATCCTTGATTTTCCTTGTCCATTAGCAATATAGCTATGTATTAGCCTTAAATATTTTTGGTGTTCGGTGCAAATTTGTACCTTGTTGTGTACAGATGTATCTTTGTAGTCCACTATTCTTGCTTGCATCAACATAAATGATATTCTTATTTGTGTATATGTTGATGCAATCTCCTAGTTAGCTTAATGACTGATAGACAAGGATTCGACCCCTAGTCTCTGTCATAGGTACTTGAATGCATCTTTTTGTAATAGCTTTGTGAACATATTAGCTAGTTGATCCTTGTATTGAACATATTCTAGTATCACTTTTTTTCTTGCACTTTTTCTCTTAAGTAATGATACTTGATAGCAATATGCTTAGTCTGAGCATGCATGATTGGACTCTTTGATATGTTTATTGCACTTGTATCATCACAATAGATAATTACTAGTTCAAGAATCTTCATATTCATGCCTTCCAGCAACTGTTTGTTCGATGCAATATTTGAGCAGTTTGTAGCAGCAACCACATATTCTACATCTGCATTAGACTATGAGATGCATCCTTTCTACTTGTTGATCCATGTGACAAGTCTGTTACCCATGAAGAATGCTCCTCCAGTTGTGCTCTTTTGGTCATCTAGGTTCTCAGCCCAATCAACATCAGTATAGACTTGAAGCTCAAATGTTTCTTCTCTTATATAAAATAATCCATAGTCCTCGGTGTTCTTTAGATATCTCATAATTCTTTTGATAACATTCATGTGTGATTCTTTGGGATTAGCTGATAATCTTGCAACTATTCCAACTGCATGTACTATATCTGGTATGGTATGAACAACATATAATAGTTTTGCAATCATTGGTCTATACAAGGTCTAATTTACCTCATTTGATTTGTCTTCTTTTGTCAACTTGCATCTAGTTCCCATAGGTGTTCCAACTGGCTTGGAATATTCTATCTTGAATATCTTCAACACTTCCTTGATGTATATGGACTGAGTGATATATATGCCTGCATCTTGTTGAAGAATCTGTAGACCAAGAAATAATTTGATCTCCACAAACATAGACATTTCAAACTCTTTTCTGATTTAATTAGCAAAGGATTTACATAACATTCTATTACCCCAAATATGATATCATCAAAAAATATTTAAGAAATCACAATACTACCATCAGTATCTTATTTTAATTACAAATTTCTATTTTCACTTGTTCTTACAAATTCAATGCTTTTGAGATAGGAGTGAAGTATTTCATACCAGGCTCTAGGTGGTTGTTTCAATCCATACAAGGCTTTATGTAGTCTACATACCATGTTTCTCTTGTCTGGATGAACAAACCCTTATGG
The DNA here is from genome assembly GCA_018584345.1 of Thuja plicata. Taxonomy (NCBI): domain Eukaryota; kingdom Viridiplantae; phylum Streptophyta; class Pinopsida; order Cupressales; family Cupressaceae; genus Thuja; species Thuja plicata. Next base: position 696,302 of record MU223220.1, read on the forward strand.
TTGTTCAATGTATACCTCTTCTTCGAGTATTCCATTTAGGAATGTAGATTTGACATCCATTTACTATACCTTGAATGCTTTGTATGCAGCATAAGAAAGAACAATTTTAACTCCTTTTAGTCTAGAAATAGGTGCAAAGGTTTCCCCATAATCAATACCTTCCTCTTGTGCATACCCCTTGCATACTAATCTTACTTTATTCCTTGTGACTTTTCCATTCTCATTCAAGTTGTTTATGAATATCCATTTGGTACTGATTACATTCTTTTCATCTGGTCTCGGTACTAGTTTCCATGTACTATTCTTCTTAATCTGTTCTATCTCTTAATTCACAACACTTACCCATTCTTCATTTTTAAGTGCAATATTAATAGATTTAGGTTCAAAATCACAAAGTAAACATCTAGTGTTTAGTGACTTACTTCTTGTTCTCATTCCAGGCTTCTTGTCTCCTATGATCTAATTTTGTGGATGATGTCTTCTGACATACCAGGAAAGTTTTGGTTCAACTCTTTGTCCATTATTTTGATCATCATCTTGACCTCCATTCTGATCTCCATCGCTCAGAACATCATCTTGAGTATTTTCCTAATTTTCACTTATTTGTGTCTGATGCTCGAGTGCAATGTTCTATTGCTTGGGAGTGATACATTTTTGCCTGGGTAGAGTGTCAGGTTCTTCAATGTAAACAAACCTATTTTATTTTTCTAGTTCTTTTATTCTTTCCTTATCATTCTCCTCTACAAATTCATCTATTCTTACATTTGTACTTTCAATGATCTTGTTAGAGGACTTGTTAAGACATTTATAAGCCTTGCTTTTGGTGGAAAACCCTAGAAAGATACCTTCTTCACTTTTGGATTCAAGCTTTCCATTTCTATCATCTTTCAAAATATAACTTTGACTTCCAAAGATTCTGAAGTAACTTACATTGGGTGTGTAACCATACCAAAGCTCATAGGTTGTCTTCTTTGTGTCCTTCAATTGTACTCTATTCAATGTGTAGACAATAGTAATGACAACTTCCGTTTAGAAAGTTTGAGTGATACTTTTCTCAATCATCACTATTCTTGCACAAGCAAAAATTGATCTGTTTCTCCTTTCAACAATCTCATTTTTCTGTGGTGTTCTTGGTTCATAAACCTTTCTTTTAATTCCATGCTTATTATAGAAGTTAGTGAATTCATCTAAAAACAATTCCCCTCCTCTATCTAATCTTAAGCATTTCAATTCCTTACCACTTTTTTTTTCTACCATATCCTTATACCATTTAAACATCTTGAATGCTTCAAATTTATCTTTTAAGAACACAACTGTCACCATTCTAGAATAATAATCTACAAAGAGAATGAAATACCTATCTCCATAGTAACTCTTTTTCCTCATGGGTCCACATAGATTATTATGGACTAATTCTAGAATTGGATTAGATGTATGGGATTTACTCTTGAAACTAGACTTTTTCATTTTACCTTTTTGACAATTCTTGCACATGATATGTTCGGGCTTTGACATGCTCAGTAAGCCTCTTACTCTTCTTTTATTGCTTATCTTTGTCATGTTGTCAAATTCACATGAAATAATCTCTTATGCCACAACCATATGTCTATGTTTCTAGCCACTAAACAAGTGGTGTTAATGTCATCAAGATAGAAAAGGTTAGCTTTTTTTTGTTCACCAGTTCTGATCAACCTTCCTGATTCATTCAAGATATTTGCCTTCTTATTCTCAAATGCTACTCGGTGACCTATTTTATTCAGCTATGAAACACTTAATAGATTATAATTAAGTCCTTCTACCCAATAAGCATTTTCACATTTGATAAGGTTGTTCAACCTTATGGTTCCTTTACCATCAACTCGACAAGGTGTGTCATTACCCATTCTCACTGATCCACCATTATAGTATTCAAAAGTTTCAAATTTTTTTTAGCACCGATCATGTGGTGAGTACAGCCACTATCTATAATTCAGACATCATTCTTACTAACATTAGATATGAGTGCAGTCTCTACATACCTTTCTTCTTTGTCTGAATCATCCTTCACGGATACAAATACCATCTCAATGTCTTCATTAGATTCAGTGTCAGTATCATCAAATCTATTCTCAGTCAGGTAACAAGCTTTCTTTCCTTTTTCCTTTTAGTCTCAGGTATTACTTCTATCAGATTGTCGGTTGCTTTGGTAATATCTATTATCACCTCAGTCAAACTTCTTTTCATATGTTCTGTCATTAGTTCTATCATATTTTCTTCTATTAGGACATCTTGCAGCAAAGCGTCCAACCTCTTTACAATTAAAACATACAAGTGGTAATTTACCTTTATATCTACCTTTGCTTCTCTGCAATCTTCTTTCCATTAGTGCTTCAATCTTATCAAGTCCTTGGTTATCACTATCACTTTCACTATAATTTCTAATAGTGTGTCTATGACTTGACTTACTTATTTTCAAACAAGATTTGAATGTAGATTCTATAGATGGTAAGACACTATTATCAAAGTTATTCATTTCAAAATAAATTAGTCTACCAATTAGACTATCTAGAGTAACAATATTTTTTGCAACTGCTCTCATTTCTTGTATAGAAGATACTCTAATTGCATTTATAGGTAATAAGGCTCTTATGATTTTACTTACCACTCTCTCTTCTTCAAGCACACCTCCAACTCCTCGGATAGCTTTGACTACCTCTTTGATTCTGCAGCTATACTGAGTGATATTTTCTCCTTCTTTCATTCTTAGGTCATCAAACCTCCCTCTTAGGATTTCTACCTTGGCTCTTAGTACATTATAATCTCCTCCATATACCAACTTCAGTTTATCCCATATTTTCTTTGTAGAGGTGCAAGTTTTGATATCCTCAAACTCAGCATTGGAGAGTGAGGAATAAAGTTCTATCATCATGCAATTATGCTCATGCTTTTCTCTCAATTTCTCAAGTGTGTGAGGTCTTTTAGGGAACACATATTTAGTATCTAGGTGTTGAGTACCATCATTACCAATACCTGATAGGTGGACTCTTATTCTGCCTTTCCATGATGCAAAGTTGTCTTTATTCAACTTGGGCACATCTCATTTGTTCATCTTGTGATGTTTTTTTTTGAGCTATTAAACTCCCTTTCTAAGCACACAAGCTCTGATACCAATTGTTAGAATAACTAAGAGGAGGGGGAGATGAATTAGTGGCCTAAAAAATATTCCAATAATTCAACCCAAAAACTTAGTACCACAATATTAAGCCTCTAGTTATCTTCAGTCCTACAAGATGAATGGATTCAAACAATCTTAACAAATAACTACTGCTCGGAGTTCACTATTAAACCTTATTCTTAATGTTTACCGATTAGCAGTCTTTCATTTAACAAAAAATAGTAAATTTATTATTGTATATTGATCAATCAAGAATTAGTTATGTGTAATGCAAAACACTAAAGTAATGACTCATAAACACAATGAAACATACATTTTTAATGTGGAAACACTATTAAGGGAAAAACCACTTGGGATTGGTAACCCAAAATTTTCACCCTTTGGAAGTGAGCTCGGTGAAGATCCAACCCTGTTAAAGGTTACAAACACACTATTATGTGTGACCCTGTTACAGGATTTAAATAGAATAGTTTGTCACTTGATATCTTGCATCTTGTTGGTTAACAGATTTGTCTTCGAAGAAAATGATTACAAATTGACCCCAAAATTCCCAAATAAGAAGACACAACCAGCACCAACAGCTGGGTCACTTCGCTATTGAAGAGCGTAAGCACCCTCTGAATTATTCGGGTACAGCTCCCCGCATATGATTTCAAATGAATTAACTAAACTATAACCAATAATTCTTTTAACCCAAAAGCACGAAGGGAAATCAAACATCTGCTCATAACTATGCCACAGACGCTGAAAACGGATCTACAAAACGAAGAGAAAAGAAGCAAGAAGAAATAACAACCAGACTGAAAGCTACAAATTTTAGGAACACAGTTACATAATAATCAAAGGTTTTATAGTAACTGCGATTACGAACAGAGAAGCATTTAAAGATAATTAAAAAGACTCAAAGTTCTATTTTAATCAGAAGAGAAAGAATATTTAAATACGAAGATTTAATTAGCATTCTTCTCCTCTCTTCAAACACTCAATCAAAGCCTTACAGAACAAAGATTTTGAACGTAAGCTTCCTGAAAAAGAAACTAAAACTTCCTCCATTATCCCTATTTTCCCTGCATTACAATAAAAATATCCTAAACTATCCCTCCCCTGGCACAAAGTCTCTCGGGTTAGGTGGAATCCAGAACCCCACCTCTATCTTTAGCTGGCCTATTTATCTTCTTGGCTTTTCAATGACCTTGATCAGTTATCATAACTGTTTCTTGTTATATTTTAAGACAATTGCTCTTTATTATGTTACGGGGCCTCATATTTGATTAACATTTTCTTTACAAAAATAATAATGAGGACACCTATCGAATCCAAGATCAGTGCCAAGCAAGTAAGATTGAACTGTAGAATGCCCAAAAGGATCAATTTGCCACCCAATGCGTGGAATCTTTCCAAATTCCTTCTTGATGAAGTGATGCCGAAGTGTTTTCTGATCAATCATGTCTATATAATGGGTAGTTGCTTCATCATGCATACACATACCACCATTTATAAATTCAATCTGTCCTGACTCAACAATGTCTCTGACTTGTGCCTGCTTTTGATCACTTAGATCTCTCCACCATAATTGGAAAAATGCCTGTTCTACATAAATAAAATTTTGGTTCTTATCCTCTTGTAATGCAGAAAGAACAGAGTCCAAGATATACTACACGACAGCACCCATTTCTGAGAATTTGATTCACTAAAATCTCTTCACCAATATGGTTGTGAAGAAATCCCTTTCCTTTATACATCATGTCACTATCCGATTGTAAATTTCTGACTAGTGGCTTCAAACTATTGAATTGGATCATATCGGGAGGTGAGCCCGA
>MU223220.1:728218-749524 GCA_018584345.1 Thuja plicata
AAAATTAGGAAAGGATTGGCACCTTCAAATCAATCCAGCATTATGGGCCTATAGGACTAGTATTTGAACCCTGACAAGAGCTACACCTTTTTCTTTGGTTTATGGGGCCGAAGTTGTTCTTCCTTTACAAGTTGAAATACAATCCCTCAGAGTTTCATTGCATGGATTAATAACGGATGAGGATTATAGATTTTCCCACCTTCAACAATTAGATTTGTTTTAGGAACATCAAACTCAAGCCTATGATCATTTTAAAGTGTATCAGAATCACATTTCTAGAAACTATAACAAACATATCAAGCCAAGAAATTTTCAAATAGGAGATCTAGTATTGAGAGAAAATCCAAAAAATCAGGCTGATAGAGAAAAGAAAGGGAAGTGGGAAGAAAATTGGCTTGGTCCTTTTGTCATTGTTTCTTCATTTGGGATGGGGACCTACAAATTGGCTGATTGTGATGGTGATGACTTGCTAGAACCTATCAATAGCATTCATCTTAAGAGGTTCCACACCTGATTCAGAGGAAAGAGTATCAGAATAAAGAGTATAAGTTGAAGAGTATCAGATGAGTCAAGCATCACCCTTGTACATGAGAAAATTCAAAATACCAAAAAAAGGAGAAAAGATCAAAAATACTAAAAAATCAGAAATTTAAAAAATCCAAAAACATTTGAAAAAGAGAAAAAAGTGCCTTGGTGAAAACCTAGCAATAGGCACCTTGGTAGCAAAAAAAGAGAAAAAGAGAAAAAGAGAAATAATCCCAAGAGGTGAAAATCTGGAAACAGGTTCCTTTTGTCCTTTAGGTGTTTCCTAGTTGCATTTGCACATATTGTGGTTTCCTCATCTCACTTGTCCATATCCTCATTGCATCTGTCATTCATGCATTACCCTAATAAAATCTCAGAGCTGCATTTTGTCACATTCTAGGTTCAGTTGCCCTAAGTATCACATTGGTCACATTTATCACTTGGGGGCACACATCATAGATTTTGGTACCGAAATGATTCAATAGTGCAACATTTTGGTCACACATTAGAAATGGATTTTCAGATTCAAGAGAAACATTTTGGAACCTTTGATAACTATCATTGTTCAACCCTAAATATTTTGATCACATAACATGATCCTGGAATCTCATATTGACTTATTTTATCAGGATTAAAATTTGACACACCTTAAATGATCAGACTATCTGGAATTATTATTTGAAAATCTTGATACATCTTGCAAACACTTGGAATTTTTGATGAGTTTTTCATTGAATTTTTTGAGTCATGTTATTTTTAGCTAATCAATGATGTTTTGGCTAGATTGGCAAGGATAAAAGACATGATGTTTTTCTTAAGCTTCTGAGTGACTGTTTTGAGGAAGATTCTTTAACTTGTGTGAATTATTCTAAAGACATGGTCATCAAAGAACCATAGAGGACATTCATATAGGATGAAGGGTTAACCTTTGTTTGTTTATGCAAAAAGATACCTTGGTTATTTAGATTTTCCATATCTTAATACCAACATCCACTTGCAACATTGAATCTAGTTAAATCAGTATTCATACTCCCATAGTTGGTCTTTCAACTAGTGAGGGTTGTACTTGGTTTTGTAGGAAGTTTTACCACACGTGGGAAATTCATATTCATATTCTTATGGTCGCAGTGGCACCAGTAAGGTTTGTATCGACTCCTAGTTCCACACCGCTCTATGATGAAAATATATCTTAGTTTGCATTCCTTTCACAAACCTCAACGACAATTAGTTGCATTTGCATTTTGCATTTTATCTTAATTGCATTTTTTGTTAGATTAAATTTGCATTTTTCATGTTAGCTTAATTGCATTCTTTGATAGATTAATTGCATGTTGCTTTTTATCTTGCGTTCTCAAATGCTTGGTTCTCAAATGGCTTGTCTTTCTAGAAATTTTCCAAGTTCAAGGGGGGGACAAAGGGTTGATAACATTTCATCAAATCATATGGGTTTCAAGTCATTCAAAAATGATATTTTCCTTTACATTCATTATCATTAGTCATTATTCATTATACATTCATGTCAGGTGAAAATCAAGAAAAAGATACATTATTCATTATTCATTATCCATATCACCATTTAGAACTGCATATCATAAATTAAATTGCATACATTCAAAAACACAAAAAGATAGATGTATTTCATTTACCATAAGCACTAAGTATTGCATTAATTGCATTGCATAATCCATACATTGTTAAAACAAAAAATATATAGAGATAAATTGCATTCACATCATTTGCAGCCACTTATCTATGTCCTACTCTAAGACATTTGCATCCATTGCACAATAGAAATAAATGCATCATAGAAACATATAGACATGCATAAAAGAAAATCTCATAACATCATCAAAGGAGAAATCAAAGCTCATCATAAGATAAATGTCCATCATTAATGTCTATAGCATAATCAGTACATCAAAGGTACATCACTATAAATTAGTACATCAAAGGTACATCAAAGTCCTGATCAACAAATACATATAATACATATGATACAAATCCTGGGTCCATATCTGTCTCATGACCCAGTAGGGGCACCTGATCCATCCCTGGCCAAACCTATGCGTGACCCACCTGTGCCATTAAGATCTCTATCACCTGCTCTATCCTGTGAACTAGGAGGTGCCTGACTAGTGCTCGCACTGGTTGGTAACTGAGCCAAAGTAGCCAAGAACTGCTACAGCATGGTCACGACCTGATCTAATCTCACTGTAACTGCAGTCATCCCAGCCTATAACCCCTGAACATCCCACACTATCTCATCTGAAACTAGAGCCTGTGATGTTGGCAGAACTTGTGGTACCTGTGATGCTAAAGGTACCTGTGGTATCACCTATGCTAAGCTCACCTATGGATCAACCTATGGTATCTGTCCCTGTACAGGAACCTGTCTCACCTCCTAGACCCATCTGTGCCTATGTCTAGCCTAGTCTACATCCACTGTCAATGGAGCCTAAACCTGTGGTACCTATGCCCCTACTAATCTCTTCCTCAGCTTTCTAAAACCACCACCTCAGCCTCTCACATGTCCGCCTCTCATCCGAGGCCCAGCTGCTCTCTATACCTGTGGCACTCTGGGTGCTCTCTAGGCTTTGCACTAGCATGGTCTACCGCCATCATCCCCATCATCTCCACCATCACCATCATCCTCAAAAATCTCATCAACATCAAGGATAGGCTCTACCGGATCTGTGAATCTCATGAAACGATGTCACATGAACCACTCTCGATACTCTGCTGACATCCCTGCATCTGCAACCTTTGGTAGCATATCCCAAACCCCATATCCTAGCTGATCTATCTATAGACAAGCTGACTGATAGTCAACCTGTTCTCCCCACATCGACCTCTTAGCCTGTACTTGAGCATATAATGCCATACCCTATGGCATATCCTACATCTAGCCGAACTAGCGTAGCACTCTACCATAGAAAAATCTCTCAATAACCAAAGATGACCAGCCTATCATCCATCAAGGTGAAAACATGTAGGGTAACTCATCATCATCCTCTTTCCATCTCTCGCACTGCAAGTATTTCCTCCAAACCACCTGATCAATATCATCAATCATGCATCTCCAAAAATCAACCTTGCCCAGATGATGCTAGATAATCATACCGTCATATAGAAATGCATATGGGTAACCATGAGCCTAAACTTGCACTGACATTGGCCTAGTAATAGGGATATGCTCCCATGTCGACAACTATAACAAAATTGCACCTATAGAAATAGTTGCACTGCGCCAATATATAATCTCATGCAAATCATGATACAACTGCGCCAATACACAAGAACCCCAATCCAATCTCTGTGGATGAGCAATCAGGTCCTCTATAATCTAGCCCCATCCAAATGCAAAACCACATCCTCACCTATCTAGCAATAATAATCCTCCTATCACAGCTCCTAATAATGCTGGTAGGGTGGGGAATGAGGTAAACTGTGCCCAAGTAATGCAATCATCTGCAATGGTGTTATCTCCAAATACCCATTTGCAAACACTACTATCATACATTGCACCATAATACACCCACTCTCCATGAGTTGGGATCCTCAGTAGTCTATATACATCCTCTGGCGTAATCTTCATCTCGCCAAGAGGTAAGTGAAAGGTATTATGGTCAGAGTGCCATCGCTCTACCATAACTGCCAATAAACCTCAGTTCAACTAAAACTGAGGGAGATCCAAGAGGAAACTAAGCCCACAAGTCTCAATAATATGCCACTCAGGAGGTGTAAGCTCATCTACCAGATCAAATATCCATAGCGCTACACTTTGCACCCACAACTTGCAGTAATGGTCCTAAATTTTGAAACAAAGTGCATCATGTTAGTTTTTCTCTTGATGAACCATTCTAAGTCAATCACAAAACATTAAATCTATCTTTTCTCTAACTTGAGCGTATCAAGTTATATCTCCTAACCTCTATATCGTGAGACACAAGGACAATTTTTAATCATATCTGATTGACCTATCAAACATTCATCATTATGACTTTTCTAAAACATCCTAAACACTATGTGACATTCTGGATGAACATTTTCTAGCTTGGAACCTAATTGAGTCATCTGGATGATCAATCGAACTAAGTTCATCTATTTTTCTTATATCAACTTTAAACTTTATGGTAGGCGGCACTTAACTGAGTGTACACGGCTTTTTAAGCCACGCGGCTTTTTTAATCTTTAAAAGTGGCACTTTATCATGCGGAGGCATCGCTTTACTATTTATGTGGCTATTTGTAAGCCTATGCGAATTTTAAACTATCATACGCACCTTTTAAAACATGGTGTTTTTAAGCGACGCATTATCTATTTTGGATATCAATTTTGACCTTGATCCTACACGGCTACGGATTGCACATACACTGATTTTCAAAGTGCAGACGCAGCTTTTTACAGGCCTACATGACACTTTACCTATCCTATGCAACATTTGGCTAAAAATTTTCTAACAAGCAATAAAAACATGCAATAAATGTAATTTTCAAAGTAATAAATGCACCAAGAGGGTTCAAACCACTCACCGGAGGCCCGTAGTCAAGAGGTCTCTGATATTGATGCACCCGCTCGAACCTATGCTCTCGTATGGGGACCACCATCGCTATTAGTCATCAGAGGATCAAAACAAAATCTCAATAGTGAAAAGTGATAATGAATAGTAAATTTGGGTTTTTCAACCTATTTAAGCTATTTTAACCTATTTTATGAGATTTTTGACCCCGTCAAACCTAATCTGCATATTGCGCTCACTAGGGCATTTGTTTGTCATCTTTTCACCTCATCGTTTATTAGAAATGCTATCATCTTTGATCTATCCTATTAGCATTGTTCATCCAAAAATTTTACCTACGATCAAGATGATTCCATTTCCAAGGGGGCATCATCATATCATCAAACTGGGATTCTGTAGCATATATTGTTTCAAATCTAGGGCATTAATATTTCAAACTTTATCAATCACAATTTCATATCAGGTTTTCATATCAAATTTTCATATCAGGGTTTCATATCAGGATTTCATATCGGAGTTTCATATCAAGGTTCCATATCAGGGTTTTCATATCAAATTTTCATATCAGGGTTTCATATCAGGATTTCATATCGGAGTTTCATACTGGATTTTCATATCAAGGTTCCATATCAGGGTTTTCATATCAGATTTTCATATGAAGGTTTCATATCGGGAGTTTCATATTAGGATTTTCATATCAGGTTTTCATATCAGCTCAATGATCACGACAATCAAGATTTCTTTGAACCAATGCGCTTCGCACATCAATTCAAAGAGGGGCATTTGTAGACACTTAAAATTTACTTGGTGTATCTCAAGCATTCCAAATTATAAATCTCATCCAAATGCTTCAAAATATCATCTCAATGCAAAACAAATGGATCAAATCAAATAGACAAAATTCAAATCAAATTAAAAGATCAAATAATCATGAAATCAAATAATTAAATTCAAGCCTGAAGGGATTAATCAAATTATGCAATTGATTTTTCAATTGTATAGTTCAAATAAAAAAGGATCAAATTCAACCCAATCACCCTTCCATGACTAATTTAATTAAATGATGGAGTTATTTAATTCCTAATTTCTTTGAGACAACCAACCAACTTTCCCTCCATTTGAGAGCACCCCAAAGCTTTTGACTTAACCAAGATTTAATCATGATCAACTCACTCTACCCCCTACCCTTGGGAAAATGCTATAAATACAAGTCATTTCCTTTGTGTTTGGGATCCAAGAATTCAAGAGAAAAATCATCCTTTTTGTAGGCACATTGAGAGCATATGAGGAGCATTTGAGAGGTTTTTGAGAGAATTTTAGCATTTGCATTACATATAGCATATCATTTTTTGTAGCATTTGTTATTTTCTCATATGATCTTGGAGCATTTCTGAGAATTCTAGCTAGATTTGAGCATTCATTTTCATACATATCTCATTCTAGGATTGTCCTTGAGAGAGATTAAGCCTGAGAGCTCTATTAACAAAGCTTGGATAGAGAACCATAAGATGATATAGATTTATCTTTAATTATTAGATTAACTTTGTTTTATCTTTCCATAGAATTGTTTGCTCTAATCTTAATTTTATGAAGGTGTATTTTCTTACACACGACATGATATCACCGTTTATCACTTCTTGATTTTCTTTTTCTTGGTGTGATCCACAATTTGAGCCAATATTTCTTTAAAGATTTACTTAAGTTTTATCTCATAGATTTCTCTTGATAGCTGGAATAAAATAGCTTTAAATATTTTACTTATCTCTGGGTTTAAATTGTCGATGAATACAATGTTAACAACTAGTTAACTCTATTTTTAGCTCTTGCCAGCTAAGTATTTTGTCTTTTCTAAACTTTAGTTCTTTTTGGTGTTTAACTCTTTGATAGCTTTGGTCAAAACTTCAGTTCTCCTCGGGCATCTCCATCGGGGTTTTCTGTCCATCGGGGTTGTTTGTCCGTTGGGCATCACTGTGAAGTTCTTCTTGTTGGTAATTCTTGTGATTTTTCTCATGAGTAATGCTTGTCAAGTTTATTTATCAAGAAAAACTGTGACTTTACTTTCGGCTTTCTCTATCTGTCGAGGTGCACTACCGGTCGATGTTTGTAGTCACTTAGTGAATACTGATCTTTTATGCATTATTGAAAGTATAACCTTTATCTCTATGAACCTATGAAGTATTTTAAACTTTGTATATAACCAATCAAATTATATGAAGTTGACATCAATGATAATATAATCCACTAACTGATTTAATGTGTTGTATTATCTTTCTACATTTTGGTGATCAACTTAACATCTTCAAACATTCAATTAGTTATGGTTCATCAATGTCTTGACAGGATTTCTTAAGGGGATATCTTAAGGGGATTTATTAAGGGGTGACTTGAGAGGACATATTAAGGGGATGTATGATTAGGATATGTAGTTTGAGGATGTGATAGATATGATGGCTTAAGGGGATGCAATTCTAATATTTATTAAGGGGGTTCCTTAAGGGGATCTAAAATTAGATTTTCTTAAGGGGATGTAAATTAGGATGTCTTAACGGGATGGCTTAAGGGGACCTAAAATTAGGATTTCTTAATGGGATGAATGATTAGGATATGTAATTTGAGAATTTAATGAACTATGATGGCTTGAGGGGATGCAATTCTAGGATGTCTTAAGGGGATCTAAAATTAGGATGCCTTAGGTGGATCTAGGATTAGGGTATGTTAAGGAAATTTAAAAATAAATAAATAATATATGAAGTTATCACAAATTTAAAAAGTACACATATATACTTACTTGTATTTACGTATTCCATTGTACCATCTACATCCTCTATTTTATGCAATGCATCTATAATAGGATTAGAATATGTTAAGGTTATGCAAAATAATAATAAAATATATATGAAGTTATCAAAAATTATAGAAATTCATATATATACTAATCTATATTTACTTATTCCATTATACCATCAACATCCTCTCTTTTCTGTAGTGCATCTATAATTGTCTCGTGCTCTTCTATAGAAATTGACCACAACTCTTTACTGGTAGGTTTCCCATGTTATATCGATAGCTTTATGTTTTTATCCAAAACCAAATGGGATTAGTGTATAATCTTACTATGTGTTTCATCATCTTAGAATGTAGGAAAACCATTCTTCATTGTTAGGTATTTTCATAACCATGTGCCAACAATCACCAGCAAACCTGTCAGATAAAGATATCCTTCATAATATTTTCTAGGTTATACTAACTTATGTTTGGTCGCAACACATCTAGCCAACCAATGCTTTGTTTCCTCTTCTTTGTTCTTATGAGAAACAACAACATACAAATCTCCTACAAATAAAAATAAAATGGCTAACTGACATGTGAAATAAACTTATCAAACAATAAATTACCAAAATAAAATTACGCCAATAATTAAATTCAAATATAAATTCTATAAAAATATAATTACCTTATTGTAAAAGATCTGAAACATGATCGTAATCCTCGGATGTAAATAGTGAATCATTGTATTGAAGTTTTGTTTCATATTTCTCATATGTTTTAGAAAGTCCCAATGATCTTTTGTTCCACTCTTAAACCAATTCTTTACTCTCACAAGCATCTCATTCACTTGAAATAAAAAATTGATAAAAACATGCAACCTTTGTTGACCACGAAGTCCATGTTCTTGCATGTGAACTCTTAAATGAATGTCATGATGCTGATCCAATAATTGTATCACAATCTAGTCTAGGTGGAGTGTTATTTTCTTCAATTAACAATAAGAATAGTTTAATTGTAGAGTTCTTGTTTGGTCCTATAGATAATTTTGAATTGTACCAATCCACAATAGCACGCGCATCTTTAAATTTTGTTGCATCTTCAAATTTTAATCGGCCCCTAGCCAAAATTCTTTTAACACATTCACCAACTCCATAATGTTCTCCTTTACCATGTCTAGCTCAAAAAAAACTCCAGATATGTGGTATATTATTTTCCTTGTGAATCCTACTAATCCAATAAAATATTTGAGCATTTTGAATTGTCTTGTAGAATTATCTGACTACATGAAATATTCTCTCATTGAGATTTTTTGTTCTCTTATATTAATATAAAATATTTCAAAATAATACTTAACAAACTCTAACCAATGCATTCAATTTTTACTCAAATATAAATGATACTCCCTCAAAATATGTCTATTATCCTCTGTACTCTCATGTGCATGTTTATAATCAATATCAACAAACATAGCCACTATCATTGAATTGTAGTAATGATCTTGAGTTTCCTCTTGTGGAGAAACAATATATTTTTCTACAAAGTCAACTACTGATAGTATAGTACCAACTTTAAATGTATTTCTACATGTGTCAAATTGACCATCAAGCCATCTAGCATATTGAGAGTGTTTCATGTATTTTGGAATGATCTTACTCTTGAATTCTATCATGAATGCATGTACACTAAGATTTTCTCTGATTAATTCACACTGCTTTCCAATTTTTCCATTTTTTAAAGCATACTCAACATTCTTAAATATTTTAGCATCCACTAATTATTGTCAAAAATAATTTTCACTACTTTCATGAATATATTTTCCTAATAATGAAAATTTCCCATAACTAGTGCATTGTCTTGAAATACACGAACTTAAAAAAAACATTTCCCATTAGATCTTTCATGAAAAAACTTTCTACAAACTCCTTGATTGTTTCAGGTGGTATACTAATACCACAATATTTCATAATCATGTTAGCATGTAGATTAAAATGTATATATCAAAAAACATCATAGTGATAACGAAATTGAATATGTCTTTTACAAAATGAGATATTCATTTCTTTTTTATTTTCACATACCAAGGTTTGGATTTTTCAAATGATCTTTGACTAAGGGTGATATGTCTAGGTAACACATCCTCATCTAAAAAAATTCTATAAAATTAATTTTGGGGTCTGTCTAATAGGTGTTTTGGATGATGATCACAAATTTTACATCCCACTCTTAATTTCAAAACATCTCTATCATTACATGATACCCTTGTATTATCATGCCAATATTTTTCAACCAAATATTTGATTTTAGGATTCAATTTCATGTCAGATCGTGGGATTCTACCACTAAAACTTAAACATTAGTTGATTCAATCATTTTTTATTCTCTTTGTTTCTCTTATCAATGTTTTAGGGTGCATATTTAAAATTCCACTAATGTTCTGATTAAGTAAAAATATGTTTTACAAGGACCCTAAACCTTTACAAAGTATAAGAGTTCAGTGGGTTTTACAAGGACCTAAAACCTAAAAAGAGTTAATACATATATTCAATGAAGTACAGAAGCAACTGTGTCGAGGCACCCAAGAAGGAAAGGATACAACCATCCAAAAATTGAGCCAAAAAAAGTCCCACATAAAATAACAATAAAGATAGGGACAACAAAAAAACCCTAAAAGATAGAAAAAAAGGAAAGCTACATGCCCTGCACAAGTTCCTAGGCATCAATCAGCATAACCTGCATATTACTGACCATGTTCTTGAAATATTCTATTTCCTTTCTACCTTTGGAATTATCTTCTTTGTGCTTGTTCTTGTATGGGTACCTGGGCCATTAGCCTCCTTCATCTCTCTACAATCCTTCTCCTTATTGTCCTGGTCAAGCTTATCCATTAGGATCTGCACGTGGCTAGTGTAAGCTTTTAGACTCATCAAACATTTCTCCCCAATTTTCTTCACCGTTCCCTCCAATCTTTCCACCTTGATTTTCAAGTTCTTGATCTACATAGCACTATCCTCCTCCTCTACCTTTTCTTTGATTTCCTTAATCTGTCTCTTCATTGTCCCCACTTTATTAACAAAATCCACTTGGGCTTCTGAGTTACCTATTGCTTCTTTCATTTCTTCCAAACAAACAACCACAATTTTCTCCCCAATTCCCATACTATTTAAAATATTAATTTCAGCCCTCATAATTTCAAATTGTTTTTTGAAATTAGCATTATCATCAATCAAATTATTCACCATACCTGTAAAACCCACAATGCACTCTTTAGTATCCATAGGCTTTTGATACTCCCCCATATCCACATTAACATGGTAGTCACAATCCTCGTGCCCAGACTCTTTCTCTTTTCTGATTTCCTTATTGTCCTTCATAATATCTTCCTCCTACTTATTATTATTAGTATTCTCCTAAGGGCTTTTGTCCTCATAATTATCACCTTTTTTATCCTCCTTGTATCCACCTCTGTCCTCCTCCTCACCATTCTCCTCTATTTTTTCTGTCACATCTTCCTCCTCAAAAGTCAAATCAATTCTCCTCTTGATGGAGTATTTTCTCTTTCGATTGATATTAACTTTCTCCTTACCTTCCCCACATTTCCTTTTCTTAGAGTCATTTTTATCCTCCTTCTTCACTTCCTCAGACTCATTCTTTGTTTCCATTTCTTCCTCTTGAATCTTCTTCTTAATTGTCTTTTTCCCTTTTTTCTTCTTACTCCCCTCCAACATATCATCATCAGTGCCATTTTCCATTTCAAAGCCTTCAGAAAAGGGCTTCTTCTGGCTTTTCTTTTCTGATGTACCCTTTTTATTCATTTTAGGGGTTTTATAACCCTTCAACTCCTCTTCACTATCTTCAGTTTCTTCTTCATACATGCTATCATACTCATCCCCCTTCGTATCTTCCTCATCCTTCAGTATCTTCTTCCCCAAAGGCCTTTCCACTTTTTTAGTTTTCAGCACCTCATAGACAAGCAACATAAGACCCTGGTGGGATGCATGATCACCCTTTGGATCTTTCTACAAGCTAGTAATGGTAGCATCTAATGAACTAAGTAGATAATAGGGAAAACTGACTTTCACCTCATGTCTAAAATGGTTTAGTAACATAAAATGGTGGTCATAAGCTCTTGTAAACCTACCGTCGAGCGTAACATAACTAATGATCACATAAAGAACATACCTCCAAGGTCTGAATATGCACTTAGGATTGTGGTAGGAGGCATCAACCTTGACCAGTTTGGCCTTTTCTTTCTTAGTTTCTGAAAAAGACTCCCATGCTTTGTCAAAAAATGCTCTATCTCTATAGAACTTGATACCATGCATACCCATATGAGTAGCTTCTACAATGATCTCCTCTGTTACTTTCATATACTGATCACCCACCAAAATCTTGCCCTCTTTCCAAGTTTTCAAAAATATCCTAGTGATAGAAGGGTTATGGCCATGGAGCCTTTCTAGATACACTTCCAACCCACCATCTTTCAAAATCTTCCAGACTCTTTGGTTTTTTCTCCACTTGTTACAGTTAACAAGCTCAACCCTTTTCTTATTTCTGCCCATTTTCTCCCTCTAGTTGAAACTATTTTTTCTGTTATGACTACTGGTAATGCCGAAATGAATAGCACACCTATTTTTCTGTGAAACCAAAAAGACCCACAAAGCATGCCAAATCTAGCTCGCAATCACCATTGGGTACTTACACCTCCAAAGGTAATAAAAACACATCACCTCTGCATCAATGAACATAATGATACTTACCATTTATGATTACTTTGTTGACAACTCCTCAACCGGTCACTTTCAAGAAATAATTTGGCTTGAATAGGCACATCATTTCCATCATTCCACTGCACCACCACATCACCCTTACAAGCTGTGTTGGATGCCCAGTCAGAAATACCATTAGTCTCCCAGAAGTTATGTGTAAACACAATTCTTGAAGGATCGGATAATATATTTAGCTTTTTGAATAGTATTATGGATAGTCCATGAAGTGGGAATATCATTATTCAAACATTTAATAATGTTGAGAGAATATCCCTCTAACCACACTTTAGAAAAACCTTTATCTTTAGCCAAGATAAGACCCTGAAGAGAAGCACAAGCTTCAGCATGATGGTTAGTTTGATTACCAATGGGTATGGCTTTAATTCCTTTATAGACACCATTTTCATCTCTAATGACAATGCCGCACCTTGCAACCCTCAGATTTCCCTTAGAGGCTCCATCAAAATTAATTTTCTACTAGCCCTTAGGGGGGTAATTCTCATGTAAGGGTTCTATAACTCTATCCTATAAAAGTAAGTTTTCTTTGATGGCTCTTAATTTTAAAGAAAACCTCCTTCTCACTTGTCATTTTATCCCTAAACACTCTATCATTTCTCTCTCACCAAACCCCCCAACAAACACGAGGAAGAAAAAATTTCCAAACCTTAATAACAGTATCATTCTTTGAAGGATAGTTCCAATAGTTAAAAAGACTCTTCAAATCTTCAGGAAAAACCCACTTTGTATTAAGAATCTGGAGAAAATAATCCCAAATCCTTCTAACATAGGAACAGTGAATGAAAATATGATCTACACTTTCCTCCTCTTTCTTGTAGAGGTAGCACCTATTCACCATATTCATACATCTTATTTTAAGATTATCAATAGTCAAAATTTTATTTTGCATCATTATCCAGAAAAACACATTAATTTTTGGAATAAGATCTTTAATCCAGAATTTCACCCAAAGAGGCTCATTTAGGTCCTCAAACTCCAGATGGTACAGAGAGGAAACAATTAGATTACCATTTATGTTGTGTTTTCGTATAATCATGTCTTCTTCCTCAATTAGAGTGATGGAGTTGAGAATTTCATTAAGATGACCCAACTTGTTATCAATGATAGGTAAGTCCTTCCAGTGATCCATGTCCCAATAGTCTTCCACTTTCCTTCCAATAATGATTTTGCATTGATTCTCAAACATCCCCCATTAAGGACAATCCCTAAGGGGAGTATGTAAAATCCACTCATCTTCCTAAAAAAGGACCTTGCTCACATTTCCCACTTTCCATTTGATTCCTTTTTTAATGTTATCTTTATTTTTCATAACATTTTTCCATATAAAAGACCCTACCCTCTCCCTATCCTCATTCAGAAAGGCATCAAGATTAGGTTGATCCTTATTATATTTACTGTCCCGTATTAAAGTCCACTCTCCTTTCGAATTGTAATATCTCCATATTAGCTTAGCAAGAAGGTTCTCATTCAAGTTTTTGATTCTTCTTAACCCTAAACCACCTTTTTTGACCAGTCAGTAGACTTTTTCTCAAGCTATGAGTGCTATCCTTTTCTTTTTCTCCATCCTAGTCCACAGAAACTTTTTTTGAATCTTTTCATTAGCTTCACCAAAATTTTTGGGAATTTTAAAAATGCTCAAAGCATAAAGAGGGACACCCTGGAAAGTAGCTCTAAGAATCTGGATCTTACCCTCTTGACTAAGCAACATCCCTTTCCATCCAGAAAGTTTACTGTGAAATTTATCCACTAAAGAGCTCCAGAAAGTATCAGGAGGTTCCAAATAGAGAGGAAGACCAAGGTAATTTCCAAGAATAGTCCCCAGATCACATCCCAAAATCCTCATGATCCTCATCTTTCTTCTTTCTGGGACATTGAAGAGAAACACATAACTCTTTCCCCAATTGATAGTTTTCCTAGAGGCTATCCCATAATTGGTCAAGGATTTCTTTATATTGCTAGCATTTTTAATAGAAGCCTCTCCCATAATAAATGAGTCATCAACAAACTGATGATGAGAGAAAACTTGGTTTGGAGAATAAGGATTTAAACCTTTAATATCTCCTTTCCTGACCTAGTTCTCCATATACCTTCCCAGGCATTCAGCCATAAGGATGAAGAGGACAGGGGAGAGGGGATCCCCCTGCCTTAACCCTCTAGTCGAATTAAAGAACTAGGTAGGGGACCCATTGACCAAAATAGAAAAGGTAGTAGAAGAAATAAGCTAAAAAATGAGATCAATACACTTTTTATTAAATCCAAAGGCCTTCCAAACTTGCACAAGAAACTCCTAGTCCACTCTGTCACAATCTTTATACATGTCCAGTTTGAGAAGAAGACCCTCCTTTCTATATATCATAAGAGAATGAACATTTTCATAAATATTTATGATGGAGTCCATGATTTGTATCCCAGGCACAAACCCATTTTGTTGCCAAGATTTCAAGGAAGGGAGAATCACCAAAATCCTAGTAGTCTTGACCTTAGAGATTATCTTATAGACAAATTTGCATAGACTGATCGGTCTAAATTGATCCAACTTATCAGCTCCTTATTTCTTAGGAATAAGAGCTATAAAAGTACCATTCAATTCATTCAAAAGTTTCCTAGTGCCAAAACTCTATTTGACAGCATTAGTCACATCCTTTTCAATAATGTTCCAGAATAATTGAAAAAGAACATAGGAAAACCATCCAGACCAGGGGATTTCTCTCCCTCAAAAGAGGAGATAGCCTTTCTAATTTCATAATTAGAAGGAATAGCATTGATCCCATCATTATGATTCTCGTTGAGAATGTGGGGAATGCACTTTAGAAACTCCCTTTGTTCTACACTATCCAAATCTCTATCTTTTTGCAGCATATTTTGAAAAAAAATCTTGGCCTCCAATCTAATAGCCTCCTCCTCATTTGATATAGTACCACTAATGTTGAGCTTAGAGATCTTGTTTTCCATTCTATTCTTTAGATTTGTCATAAAGAAGTATTTTGTGTTTCTGTCTCCCTCCTTCAAACATATTTTTCTCGATCTCTGTCTCCAAAAGGTTTCTTCTTTCGTAATAATGTCATGCATTTCAACAATCTTTTCATTCTCTTGTTCTCTTGTAATATTAACATAAGCATGCTTTTCGATGCTATCTTGGATGTCCTTAACCTCCATACTGACACTAGCCTTAGTTGAGAAAATGTTGCCAAAGTCTTTTTGTTCCAGGCTTTAATATTATCCTTGACATTTTTAAGGTTTTTAGCCATAATGAAAATAGTTGTTCCCTTGATCTTTATCTTCCACCATTCTTTAGCTTTTTGTTCAAGTTGTGGGTGCAGAGTCCACATTCTCTCAAATTTGAAAGGAAATTTTATTTTCTTGTCAATTGGGTCCACCAGAAAAGTTATGGGATTATGATCCGATCCCACCCTTATATGAGTCGATAAAGAACAAAAATAATGCGTGAACCATTCCCTAGTGATGAGAGCCATGTCAAACCTAACTTGAATAAGATCTTGGCCACTTCTGCTATTAGTCGATGTATAATGAACATATATATTCCCTTGGTCTTTATCTTCCACCATTGTTCAACCTTTTGTTCAAGCTGTGGGTGTAGATTCCACATTCTCTCAAATCTGAAAGGAAAGTTTCTTTTCTTCTCAATTGGGTCCGTCAAAAAAGTTATGGGATTATGATCTGATCCCACCCTTATATGAGCTGATAAAGAACATAAATAATGTGTGAACCATTCATTAGTGATGAGAGCCCTGTCAAGCCTAACTTGAATACAGTCTTGGCCACTTCTTCTATTAGTCCACGTATAATCAGTTCCCTATAACTCAATATCATGAAGAGAATGACCATAAAAAAAATTCATAAGATCCATCCTGCTTTCCAAATTAGATTGACAACCTCCTTTTTTCATTTTATTTTAAGGGAGTATTAAAATATCCCATAAAATTCCACTAATGTTTTTTACCATTTTTTATCCAAAAAATTTTAATTGATTATATAAGTTGCTATAGTTCATCATGCTACATTCCTATCTTTCAATCAACTTGATTTTCCAATAGGCTTAATGAAACTAGAAAAAGTTGATATAACATGTTTAACTGATGCAAATTTTTTATTTTATTAAAAATAAATGCCTAACATTTTCATTACATTTCTCATTTTTGACATTCTCATCAATTGAATCACAAGTTGAGATTGAAATGCTATTTTTTTTTATAAAAAAATGTGTGTATATTTTATTAGCATGCTTTCTTATCTTCCTCCAAGGTATCTTACCATCAAAACTATCCAAAACATTACACTCAATTTTTTAAAAATAGTTTTCATTATCACCATCATTAGAATTCTCTGTTGCACCTAATTGAAAAGGATTTTTATTTTCATCTAAGAAAGGATTTTCATTTTCATTGTCAACAACATAAGGATTTTCATTTTCAACAACATAAGGATTTTTAATTTCAACAACAGGAGGATTTTTATTTTCAATAACACTAGGGGGATTTTCATTTTCATGACCTCTTTCAAGAAATATCTTAGGAATTGAATCGATTTCAACACTAGTATATGCTTGTTATAAATATCCATAAAGGTTAATATCTATAACCATAGTTTTAGTATCATACAAAGTTGGATTTGAATATGTACTTGGAATCATTTTTATTGTCACATTTTCTACATCATTAAAGATGATACACAAATATCTACATTCAGACTGAGCACAGTTGGTGAATAGAATGAGTTGTTTTAGTGTTGACTGAGTTCAATTGGGTATTGAAGAAGTTCAGAGTTGACCGAGTCACTCAGGCATTTTAATCATGGTCGGGAATTCAGTGCCAGCTGACTAACAGTGATTTACATTCTATAATTAATTGGTTATATGAGGCCAACTGAATTGTGATTTATTACTTATTTAGAAGTATATTCAAGCCAACTTGACAAGGCTTATGATATATATGAAAGGTCAATTTTGGATTGAATGTGTACAAGAGTGTGTACAATAAGAAGTGTGGGATTCTGTGACATGGAGAGTGAAGGCAAAATCAGATAGGATTCTGATTGAGTACAGATCACACAGAGCTACAATAGAATATCTGATTAGCAAGGATCCAGTCATAATCAGAATGAAGATTTGAATTAGCAAAGACAGTTTCTTACACATACATGTCAATTCATTATTACTCTCTAAAAATTGTAGTAGTGATCCCAAATCTATTAAAAGACTAGACTTAATAGACTTTTTGTAAATCCTCTCAGAAGGTAGCGTTTCTATGTTGAAGTGTTGAAGACCTCTAACAAGGGCACTCCTCACATGGTGATTAAATCCTTTAACAGGGTCACACCTAACAGTGTGTTATTGTAACCTTTAATAAGGTTCGCTCCTAACAGGGCTCACTTTAGAAGAGTGAAAAATAGTAACTAGTTACATTGGTGGTTTTTCCCATATTGGGTTTCCATGTTAAATCTTGGTGTCACCTATGTATATGTTATATGTTTCATGCTTTATGTTTCTGCACTTAATCACTAAAGTATAATTGTATTGGATATTATAAATATTACTTTGACACCTGAGTTACAAAAGAATATCTTAAATGACTAAGTAATAATGTTAAAGTATTAAAGACATCTAAGGGACAAAGGATTTGCTTTGGAGTAACCGATTCACCCCTCCCCTCTCAGTTACTTATCTCATTTCCAACAATTGGTGTCAGATCTTCAAGTGATTTTAGAGAATGTTTCAAGACCTAAGCTAAAGATCAGAGATGTCTTATAGAATGGATATCCCAAAGCTAAACAAAGACAACTTCCTAGCATGGAAAGAGCTTATGAAGCTACATCTATCTACTATCAGAGATGCCAGTTTGCAATTTTTGGAAAGAAAATATGTGGAACAAACAGGGACTATGATTGTGGAATAAATGATGGAATAGAAGCTTCATAATATAATGATGATTGATGTAGCTTATTCACTCAACTACTTGAAATTTTTTGAAGTCAAGGACTTCCCTATAGCCTATGATATGTGGAAGAAATTACAGGACATTCATGGAGGAGATACAAATGTAAAGAGAGCCAAAGAAGAAAGTATAAGAGGACAATTTAACCAGATGAAAATGAAAGAAGGAGAAGACATTACAAGATACATTGAGAGAATCAAGAAGACTGTGAGTGCCATTAGAGCTACTGGTGGAATAATTAAAGATACTATAGTGCTTACCAAGGTAATAAGAATTTTACTTCCTATCTATTCTTTTAGAGTTTCAAATATTCAAGAGATGATGTGAAATAAGGATATAACTCTGGATACATTAGTGAGAAGGTTTACAACTTTTGATTTGGACAACTTTGAGAATTACTCTCCTATCTCTAGCAATCTTGAGTCTGCATTCAAAGCTAGATTAAACCTTGGTAAGAAGGATATATACTCAAAAGGGAAGCAAACTGAAAGTGACAGTGATGATGAATCTGATGATGAAGATCTTGACATCATTGAAGCATTACTTGCAAGAAGAACCACAAAAGGAAAATACATAGGAAAAATACCATTGATTTGTTTCTCATGCAATGAGGCTGGTCACATTGCTGCAAAGTGTCTGAACAAAGAAGACAAAGATGAGAAAAAGTTCAACAAATTTAAAAACAAGAAAGATTTCAAGAACTACAAAAGCTACAAGGATAAAGGTAAGAATTCTTGTTATATTGCTAAAGATTCTGATAGTGATCAAGAAGAAGATGAAATGGTTTATATTTCTATTAAGGATAAGTCAGATGAAGAAGATGAAAAGACAACACTTTTCTCACACATCAATAAAAATGACACGGATAATTGATAGATGTTTTTCTCATCACATGACTGGTGATAAGACAAAATTTGAACATCTTGAACACTATGATGGTGGGAGTGTCAGTTTTGGGAATGATGAACCTTGCCCTGTAAAAGGAAAAGGTTGCATTCCTCTGAAAGAAGAAATCAAATGTGATAATGCTTATTGGGTTGAAGGATTGAGGAGAAATATACTTAGTGTAGCATAGATGAACAACATTGGCTTCAAGGTAGAATTCATGAATGGTAAAGCCAAGCTCGTGGATGATAAAGGGAACCTAGTCAGAACTGGTAGGCAAACAAAAGGTAATTTATTCTATCTTGATCTCACTAAAGGTTCATGCTTTATTGCAAAAGTAGAAGAAAGATGGTTATGGCATAAAAAGTTGTGTCATGTAAATTTTGATAATCTAGTACACATAAGAAAAAACATGAGAGTCAGAGGTATTCCTATTTTGAAGAAAACCAAGTTAGCAATATGAAAACAATGTCAAATTGGAAAGATGAGCAAGAAAAGTTTCAAAAGAAAGAATTACAATACTGATGAAGTCTTGGAATTGGTACATACTGACCTTTGTAGACCAATTGGAACAACAAGCTATACTAGAGAGAAGTATTTTATTATATTTTTTGATGATCATTCCAAAATGATGACTATCATGTTTCTCTGAGAGAAATCAAAAACTTTTCAGAAATTCAAAAGGTATCTTGCAAGAGTTGAAAAGGAAACATGAAAGAAACTAAAATGCCTAAGATCTGAAAAAGGAGGAGAATTCATTTCTAATGAGTTCAATGAATTTTGTAATGAGAGAGGAATCAAAAGATAGGTATCTGCCCCTAGTACACCACAGCAAAATGGAATAGAAGAAAGAAGAAATAGATCCATTATAGATTGTGCTAGAACCCTAATGATTGAAAAGAATGTTGCTGCCAAATACTGGAAGGAGGCCATCAACACTACAGTGTTCACCTTGAACTGAGTTAAAAAGAAGAAAGGTAGTAACCAGACACCTTTTTAATTATGGTACGGATATAAACCTAATGTTAATTATTTCAAAGTATTTGGAAGTAGATGCTACATCTTGAAGGAAGTAAGAAATGGAAAACTAGTGTTGGAAATATTCAGGACTAACCAAGTTACTGAGAGGGGAGGGGTGAATCAGTAACACTTAAAACTTTAAAACATTTCTATACTTTTATATTCTCTAACCATTCATTCATATAATCTACTGCAAGCATGAAAATGTAATCATTCATAATACATAACACAAAGATTGGTAACCCAGAAACCTTCCAAATAGAAAGTAAAACTGGGGTAGGGATGGTACCCACAAAACTTTGGTACTGCAGTATAAAGTTGGCCGGTTAAGGCTTACAATGATCACTTCTGATGATCTTCCCTGCTAAAAGAAATTAGGACTGCTAGGTCCACCTTGTTAGAGGATTTACAAACATACAATGAAGTATGCACTCGGTTAAGAGATTTACAAAAGACTGTTAAGTCTTCCCGGTTAAAGGATTTACAAATTGATTCAACTGTTAGGATGAAACAGTAGATCTTGACTTACAACTTTATTTCTGATAAGATCCTTTGTGTACTGATCTCCTTCTGAGATAGATATGTCAATTCTGCTCCTTTGCGAAAATGCTCTGTTCTGCTGCCTTATTGCAGTCTCTGCTCTGCTCTACTCTAATTTCGCATATCCATGCTTTTTACATAATTCCATACATTATATGGTATAATACATTACATATATATACCGTTCATAATTACAATTTACAATTCATAAGGTCGGCCTCATACAAATTAATAACATAAACTCATTCTTAAGTCGGCCTTACATAGGTGAACAAAATATTACTGAGTCAGTAGAAGCTCGGTTCCTCAAGCT
>MU223220.1:757607-774813 GCA_018584345.1 Thuja plicata
AAATCCTAAATATCTTTCAACATAATTTGAGCAACCAATAGTAATTGAGAACACAAAGCACATGGATCACCCATAACTTTGAATCTCAATCACTCATTTTCAGAATTGAATCTCAATCACTCAAATTTTCTTTTTGTCCCACCCTTTGAGGAAAACCATTTAAATTGTCCCTCCCATTTGAAACCATCTCAAAGCCTTTCACCTAACCAAGGCTTAATCATGGTCAATTCACTCTACCTCGTACCCTTGGGAATTTTCTATAAATACAAGCCATTTTGTAAGCATATCAAATCCTAGAAAAATTTGAATGCATAACATCATTATTATAGGCAATTTGTGAGCAATTGAGAGCATATTGAGCATTATCATCGCAAATTGATCATTTTGAGAGCATAATCATGAGCATTTGAGTTGCAAAGCACACATATCTTGAGAATTTGAGCTAGATTTAGGCATTTTTTTATAAATTTCACATTATAGGATTGCCCTTGAGAGAGATTAAGGATGAGAGCTCTTTCAACAAAGCTTAGTTAGAGAAACATGAGATGTCATGGATTTTAATTGCAATTCTTAGACAAAATTGTTATTTCTTTCCATAGAATTGTAGTTGTTAATCCTAATTTCATGAAGTTGTAAATTCTCACACACAAATGACACCCACCATGGGGCTTTAGGCCTCAATTCAATCATTTTTATCATATTTTTATGTGTTTTGGTTCACTTTCTTGATCATTTTGCACAAAATAAGTAAAGAGCCACCTACAAAGATTTTGAAGCTGCCTGTGAACAGTCAAAAGCTGCGTGCAGATTTCTTCTATTTCTGTCTTTCATTCTTAATCCATGTATGAGATAAATTGTGCCTCCTAGTTCTTTAAAGGGCCGCATGTTAACAATAAAAGACAGCCTATGTTCTTTTTGGAGCTGCGTGCTGTTACTCTTTCACCGTAATTTGCACATTCTGTGCCACCTGTGGATTTTCATTTGCCGCGTGTTAACTTTTAATTGTCACTTTTAAAGTTTTAAATTCTTCTTTCAAACAGTTAAAAGCCAATTATTAGCTGTTAAAGGCCGCATAGAATTTATTGCTTTTTATCAAATTCTAATTTATTTTCTCACTGTTCTAACTCTTTGTATTTTTGATACGTGAAGATGAAAAATCATCCTAAAGTACAGAAACTAGAGGATAGAGTGACAAAGCCTAGCAAAGAGGGAAGAGCACAAAACAAACTTTCTAAAGAAATTCATGCATCTAAAATTTTGGAAAATTTAAAAGAAGAAGAACATTTGTATGATCACTATATAAAATAAATTTTTCATACAAAAAGAAATCCCCTACTCTTTAGTTGACTTCTTATTTTTTGAGTTCTTTAAGCTTGATTTTACAAAATTTGATCAAAAGAACTTAGGAGTGATTGTTAATTGGATTTTCAACTTTTTCTTCACTTTGTCTTTGTTGTGTAGACTAACTTGTTGGAGGAGCCAGAGTGGGAATGATTGCCACTAGGTGAGTAGCAAAAAAAAGGCAAAATTCATCAAAAATGTGCCTAGCCTTTGCTAGCTTCGAAACAAGGTATTTTTCAAATCAAGCTTGCATTGCTTAAATTGTGGCTTTCTTTAAATCTAGTTTAATAGGAAAAAATGCTATTATTGTCCAAATTGAACAAACATTAGGCATATGCTCTCCACTTTCCGAAGTGGATCAAAAAGCCATATGTGTGAGTTCAATTTGGTAGAAAGAAAGGGATAAGGAATTAACCAAACACTTCAATTTTAAGAACCCCCATTGTCAAGGGGTTGAAAAAGAATAAGTGTGTTTGAGGTGTTTTGAACAAGGAATGATAATAAGGATATGCTCTTCACTTTCTAAGTGAATCAAACTCCCAAACTTATTGAACCAAGTTCAATTTCTTGTTTTTCTATATATGCTAGATCAAATAGAACTTTAGAGGGCTTGCCTCCCGAGGTTTGCCTTACGAGGACGGTGAGAGGGAACGGCCCAAAGTGGGAGACAATCACTTTTTCCATGATATCATCCAACCCACAATTAATAAATGTATTCTACCTTAATCAAAAAGTGACTAAGTCTTGTACAAGTCATCCTCACTTCCTCAAGTAGTCCTTCAGGATTGTGCAAAATCATACTTTCGTGCATGTGGGAAGCCCGCAAGGGGATAAAGGAACTTGACAAGATTTAGAATGGAGGTGTGATTAAAACCTTGTTAAATAGTAAGCCTACCTTTTTAGAGCCATTTTTAAAAGCCAAATTTGACTCTAGGTAGATTGCTTGGAAGAATTTTTTGTGTTATACTTGTAAAAACATCCGAGAACATACACTTTTAGTGTTGTTTTAGGGATATGGTGCAAATTTGATGTGTGTGTTGAGTTTGTACATCATTTTCATGCAAGAATCTTCTGTAACAGGTTTGATTAAAACTATTAAACTTTTAAAATCCAAAAAATTGAAAATTTCAACTTTGATCAGCAAAGAGTCGCATAAAAACAATCATGTGCTACCTACAACTTTGAAACACTGCCTAGAAACTTTCATAAGCCGCGTAAGCCACTGGAAAGTTCTGCGTGAAAACATTGTAAAACCGTC
Source organism: Thuja plicata (assembly GCA_018584345.1). Classification (NCBI taxonomy): domain Eukaryota; kingdom Viridiplantae; phylum Streptophyta; class Pinopsida; order Cupressales; family Cupressaceae; genus Thuja; species Thuja plicata. The sequence goes on from MU223220.1 coordinate 760,207, forward strand.
TATCAATAGGCCAACGCCACCTGCCAACTACAAAGTGCCGTGTGTAGGAATTTTAGTAACCGTGTACCAATATGTAAAGGTCGCTTACACAATAGGAAAGTGCCACCCAGAAACAAAGAAGGGAAAATAGGGGGCATTTTCCAAGGGTTTGGAAGAATTTTGAAAACATATTTGGATACCCTTTTTGGAGTACTTTGTGTCTAGTTTATCAGATAGATCAGATTATCCAAAAACATCTATAATGATGAATCTATTTGAAAGATGAATCAATCCTATGGAAAATAAAGATCAAAATCTCCATGGGACTCAATACGATGAAGTAACCGAAGATGAAATTTTGGAAGCATCCCAAGATCCCAGGTTTATGGAGACAATGCACTTAATTTTGAAGAGGGATAAAGAAGCATATTTCCATAAATATGACAAATTGACCTTAAGGAAGAATGAAGGAAAACAAAAGGATACATCATCTAACAAGCCATCATTAAGATTAGTTTGTCCTTTCCTTTATGATGATGGCCCATCTGCATCTTCATCTTCTCCAAATAAAGAGGAATTTGAGAGAAACAAACCTATCTTGAATCAATAGAAATGTCATCACCACCCTATTTGTGATCAAGAGAATGAAGAGAAATGTATCACTCTCAAGCAAGATCTAATGCACAAACCCCTATCTAGTAAGGTTTCTCCCATAGCCTTTATGCCTTTCATCCTTCATCCATCTCACAAAGCTTCATAACTATCCAAAATATCTCCACCAAAGCATGAGCCTAATGATGATACTTTCCACATTGACTATGCCTACTCTCAAGGGCTACCTCTAAAAGAAACCCAAGATAATTTACATCTTGCTGAAAATTATTTCCATGCTTCAAATATCTTGGACCCCAAAGCTTCATGTGCTTCAATACCTATTCAAAATGATTCTCCATCAATCTTCCAAACATTCCCCATGCATATCCAAGCATCTACCTTTTCCTTAGAAGTGGCTCCATGTCAAGAGGATAATCCAAAGAGAAAATAAATAAGTATCAATAAAGATCAAGATCAAGATGTTATACAATCCCCTCCCATATTTGATGAATGTCCCATATCCATAGAATCCTACGATGATCCCCTTGCACCGTTTCCTTTCTTCCAAGAAGATATCCCTTCACCTCAGGAGCTACATACTTCTCCACTTCCCAAGAAATATCAAGATATCCCTTCCACCATTTCCAATGAACATATTGCAAATCAAGAGAAAAGCACCCTCACTACACCATCCAAAGATCCTTGTCAAGATCAAATTATCCCATCAACTCCTTGTCATATTCCTCCATATTCACGTCAAGAAACCATCATTCTTCCAAATGCCTTGCATGAGAATAAATCCCTTCCAAACTCAATTGGTCCTATCAAATTTTCTCCTATGAAAGCTACTCATGAGCCTATTGGTATAAAGATAAATCTTAAAGATGAGAACCATTGCAATATAACTCATTCCAAAGATATTGATATCCCTTTCACGCCTTATCTTATTCCATTCAAATGCAACCATATTCCTCCACCATCCTCCAAATCCATTTTGGGTTCCTATGTCCCAAAGCTAAAGTCTTCTTCTCTTCCATCCATATTAGGTCCCTATATTCCTCCATCAATCATTCCTATTATCAAGATCAACAAAGGAACACATACTTGAATAATTTCCATACACCAATCCATATGAACCCTGCATATTATTCTGATTCACCCAAAATTCCCAAGTCTTTTGGAAGCAATTTGGATGTGCAACATAAAAATCATAAATCCAAGAATCCACATGTGTATAAAAATCACCATATCCCATCTAATCGACATGTGAATGAAAAGAAAAAAGAAAAATCAAAGAAAATGTGGGTTCCAAAATCCCTCATTGGAGAAATGCATTCAAAAGCATCACAAAAGAAAGAAAAATCAAAGAATATGTGGATTCCCAAGTCACTTTTGAAAGACTTTCACACAAAAGAAAAATCAAAGTTGACATTCAAGCTTCCAAAGGCTTCCATTCCATCTCCTTCCAAACATTTTCCACATTCCAAGACTACATTGGGTTCCTATATCCCAAAATCTACTAGCTCAAATACATCCTCACCTCCTTCATCCATTGTTCCTCCATCATTCCACCACCCTTCAAAGTGTGTATCAAAGTTGATTTTTCCAACATTTCCATCCACTACATATCTTCTTCTTATCCTCACATTCATTATCCAACATATACTTTCCATCTTTCCATGCCTCCTATCCAATCTATGGCAGAAAATGTTTACCACCATCTACCCTTATCCTTCATATCTATCCTTTGTCATCACCTTATCAATATCTTTGAGCATCCTATGTTAGTAATAACTGAGAGGGGAGGGGGCGTGAATCAGTGGCCTCAAAAATTTATCCTACAAACTTAACCACCAATCAATAAATCTTAGATTATTATGTCCCTACAAGATGCATGCAATGAAATACTAATAATGATTAACTGTCTATCGGTTTTCTTTGTCAATCCTTATCTTTTCTTGATTACCGTTAAGCAGTATAACTATTTACTAAAACTCAGTAAATAAGCAGAGTATACCGATCAATCTAGAGTTAGCTATGTAAGATGCAAAACAGTAAATAAATGAATCATACACACATAACACATGAATTTTAACATGGAAACCCTATTAAGGGAAAATCCACTGGGACAGGTACCCCAAATTTTCACTCTTCTGAAGTGAGCCCTGTTAGGAGCCAACCCTGTTAAAGGTTACAAACACACTGTTAAGTGTGACCTTGTTAGAGGATTTTATACATAGAGGTTGTCACTTAGTATATAGAAGATTGCTAAGTACTGCTCAGTTATGAGACTTGATGCTTCAATGGTTAAACTGAAGCACTATGACCTATTCATATTGCAACTTGAATTGCAGATTTTCATATCTATTTAAGTACATTACCTCTCTGAACAAAGTATCAATTCAATCCTTGTGCTCCACACTTTCTGATCTATGATGTTGTGCTCACTATTTGTTGGTTGTCTGTAGAATTCCTTAGCTCTCCTTCAACTTGTTTTATCAGCACTGCATGAAGTTGTTCTTCATCAGTTTATCTTTAACATCATCTTTCTATTCACTCCCCTTAATCTCATTTGTAAATGAATTAAGCTTGTCTCTTATATAGGCATAATATTCATTGTTTCTTGGTTCCTGATTCTTGGCATGATAAACAATCCAGCCAATTAGATTTAAATCATAACTCCTGATTTGTCTCATAGATATCTTCTTTCCAACTATACAAATCATCTTTAAATCAATCACTTATCTCTGGTCAAATAAAACAAAGTAGACAACCAGTTAAGTCTATATTTAGCTCTGCCAGCTAGATATTTTGTCATTTTTTGAACTCTCTATTATGTCAATCACTACTACAGCTAGTTGTCAGTGACAATTGACTCATGTGTCGATGAGACTCTAGTTAGCTTTGAGATCTCTGTCTGTCGGTCATTATTGGAATTTTTCTCACCGAGAAACATTCTGACTTTTCTTGTCGAGCATTCTATGGTTTTGCTTCATCGGGAAACACTATGCTTCTGATCAACGGGTATCACTGTGAATGTTCTTCTTTTCTCTGTCCATCGGTGTGCACTCTATCGGTGTTGTTTGTCACTTAGTGAATACTTGACTTTTATGTATTGCTGAAAGAATAACTTTGGTTCTCTGAAGTCTTTTGCATTATGTACATAACCGTACAGATGATATCAAGTTGACATAAATGACAATATAGTCCATTAACTAATTTAATGAATTGCATTATCTTTCAACTTAACATTATCAAACATTCAATAAGTTACATGTCATCAATCTCTCCATTTGGCATTGATGACAATATACTATATTATCACACTATACTATTTCTAATACAATATGAAATACAACAGTTGAGATTCATCAAACTACCAATATTTGTATTTTGTTAACCGATAAATGTCTGACCATCGGTAATCTTTTCTTTAGCTTAGATTTGATTCTTGCAGCTCTCTATCTTGTGATGTGTTGTGCTCTCTCCTTGTGTCAATTTCTCTCCATTGACTGTTCTTTTCTTTTGATGTATTTTTATCTTGTCACTAACTCTCCCTTTGTATCTTACCATACAATTTCTTTCCCTAAGGATATAGTTTCTCCCTATTGGAGTAATATGATAATGGATAATCTCTCTCCCTTTTTTAAAGAATGTGATAATATGGATAATCTCTCTCCCTTTGACAACAATGCCAAACAAATATCTCATAAATATCTGACATTAATGTCAAACAATAATTTCTCTCCATCCATAATATATTCTTTGAGTTTCCCTTATCCATCAACAATACAACAATATGCTCTGGTGCTCGGTGATGATATATGCATGTCTATATATAGATGTATCCTTGAAGTTCATCTCTTTGATTGCATCAACATTAATGATATTCTGATAATATGTAGGCTGATGCAGCCTTATAGTCATTTTACTGACTGGTAGACAAGGGTTTGACCCCTAGTCTCTTTCTCAAGTACTCAAATACATCCTTGGGCAGTGGTTTGGTGAAGATATCAGCTAATTATTCTTTGGATTGCACATACTCAAGTATCACCTCTTTTGCTTGAACTTTTTCTCTCAAATAATGATACTTGATGGCAATATGTTTAGTCTTAGCATGCATGACTGGATTCTTGGAAATGTTTATTGCACTGGTGTTATCACAATAGATAATTACTAGTTCTAGGATCTTCATATGCATACCTTCTAGTAACTGTTTGATCCATGTAATATTTGAGCAATTTGCAGCAGCAGCAACATACTCTACTTCTGTAGTAGACTGAGAGATGCATCCTTTCTTTTTGCTAATCCATGTGACAAGTTTGTCACCCATAAAGAATGCTCCTCCAGTTGTGTTCTTCCGGTCATCAAGATTTCCAGCCCAATCAGCATTGGTAAACACCTTAAGTTCAAATTTTCTTTCTCTTCTATACCATAAGCCATATTCCTCAGTATTCTTCAAATATCTTAAAATTCTTTTCACAGCAATCATATGTGATTCCCTGGGGTTAGCAGAAAATCTAGCAACAATTCCTACTGCATGTGCAATATCTGGTCTAGTGTGTACAACATACATGAGTTTTTCAATCATTGATCTGTACAAAGTCTAATTTACCTCTGATGTCTTGTCCTCCTTTGTCAACTTACATCCAATAGCCATCGATGTTCCAACTAGTTTGGAATCTTCCATCTTGAATATTTTCAGGACCTCTTTAATGTATTTGGACTGTGTAATGAAAATACCTTCACATTGTTGCAAGATTTGTAAACCAAGAAAGAACTTGATCTCTCCAAACATAGACATCTCAAACTCTTTTCTCATCTCATTAGCAAATGATTTGGATAGCATATCATTGCCTCCAAATATGATTTCATCAAAAAGTATTTCAGCAATCAAAGTGTTAGGATCAGTATCTTCCTTCAAATAAAGATTACTATTTTCACTAGTCCTTACAAATCCAATACTTATAAGAGAGGAATGAATTCATTCATACTAGGCTCTAGGAGCTTGTTTCAATCCATAAAAGGCTATATGAAGTCTACATACCATGTTTCTCTTATCTAGATCTACAAACCCTTTTGGTTGTTCAATGTATACCTCTTCTTCAAGTATTTCATTTAGGAATGCTGACTTGACATCCATCTGGTATATCTTGAATCATTTGAATGCAGCATAATAAAGTAGTATTCCTACACCTTCTAGATTAGCAATGTTTGCAAAGGTCTCTCCATAGTCAATATCTTCCTCTTGTGCATACCCCTTGCATACTATTCTTGCTTTGTTTCTTGTGACTTCTCCATTCTCATTCAGCTTGTTCCTAAATATCCATTTAGTACCGATGAAATTCTTGTTATCTGGTCTTGGTACAAGTGACCATGTCTTACTTTTCTCAATCTGCTCAATATCATCATTCATAGCACTTACCCATTCTTCATTATCAAGTGCAACATTGAGAGATTTTGGTTCAAACTCACAAATTAAAGAACTTGTGTTTAGAGACGTACTTCTTGTTCTTGTACCATCCTTCTTGTCTCCTATGATCTGGATCTCTAGATGGTTCCTTCTTACATATCTAGAAATAACTGGTTTAGCTCTTTGTCTATCATCTTGATCATCATTTTGTCCTTCATTCTATTCTTCATCACTCTGTACATTATTTTTATTATTATCCTAACTGTCATTATTTATAGCCCGACCATCGGTTACAACATTATGTTTCTCTTGAATTAAGCACTGTTGCTTGGGCATAGTGTTAGGTTCTTCACAGTATACAAACTTTTTGTACTCCTCTGGTTCTTTTGTGCTTTCCAGATCATTATTTTTTGCAAATTTATCTATCTTCACATTTGCACTTTCAACAATTTTGATAGAAGCCTTGATAAGACATTTTTAAGCCTTGCTCTTGGTGGAATACCCTAGAAATATACCTTCATCACTCCTGGTGTCAAGTTTTCCATTTTTATCATCCTTTAAGTAAAACATTGACTACCAAAGATTTTGAATTAACTTACCTTGGGTTTTTTACCATACCATAGCTCATAAGGTGTCTTGTTTGTGTCGTTCAATTGTACTTTGTTTAATGTGTAGACAACAGTACTGACAACTTCCCTCCAGAAGATTTGGGTGATTCCTTTCTCTATCATCTGTGTTCTAGCATAGTCAACTACGGATATGTTCCTTCCCTCAACAATATCATTTTGTTGTGGTGTTCTTGGTGCAGAAACCTATCTTTTTATACCATGCTCATTGCAGAAGTTAGTGAATTCATCTCCTCCTCTATCTAATCTCAAGCATTTCAAATCCTTATCACTTTGTTTCTCTACCATAGTCTTATACCATTTAAACATCTTGAATGCTTCATATTTATCTTTTAGAAACATAACTGTCATCATTCTAGAGTAATCATCAACAAATAGAATAAAATATCTATCTCCATAATAACCCTTTGTCCTCATTGGTCCATATAGATTAGTATGGACTAATTCTAGAATATCATCACATGTATGGGTTTTTCTTTTGAAACTAGAATTTTTCATCTTACTTTTTTGAAAATTCTTACACATGATGTTTTGGGCTTTGACATCATTGGTAAGCCTCTTACATTTCTCCTTCTGCTTATTTTCATCATGTTGTCAAAATTCACATGTCACAATCTTTTGTGCCACAACCATATGTCTTCGTTTCTAGTCATTAAGCAAGTGGTGTTAGTATCATTCAGATAGAATAAGTTACCTTTTGTCTGTTCACCGGTACCAATCAATCTTCCTGATTCATTGAAGATCTTTGCCTTCTTATTCTCAAATGCTACTTTGTGACCTAAATTATTCAGCTGAGAAACACTCAACATATTATAATTCAATCCTTTTACCCAATATGTATTTTCACATTTAATCAGGTTATTCAACATTATAGTGTACATGATAAAAGTATGCCTACAAAGGACAACACTAAAACATGTAAACATCAAGGTTAGACATTAGAAATAAGATTCAAAGAGTTAGCATGTTTAAAATGAAATCCAAAACAAAGACTTTCACCACAACTTTCGATGAGCCAAACAAGGGCACCCAATGCCTTGTTGATTTACTCTTAGAGATTATTGTGGGTGTGCTCTCCCAACACAATATAATAATCCCACTATGATTTTGATGGATGAAGCTATAATGTAAGCTAATGAGGGATGAAGAGCTCAAGAACAAGTATGAAGAACTTGTCTCAAGCTATTCACCATATGATTTAAATGAAAATGCAAACTACTAAACTAGAATGATATGCATGAGATAATAGAACTAGATAAGATTCATTCCATTATAGACCTAAGATATGATATCTAGGTTCAAAAATGAAATAAACATTAAATAAACTAAGACTTCTATGAAATGCTAAATTGCTTAAAAAAATCTAGAGCTAAACTAGCATGATAACAATGCATAAAAGGGAGATGATTTGCTCTTGACAATGACCTCTATTTATAGATTTTTAGAGGAGAGATGGAGCTTAGATGAGGTGGAGCTCATGTGGCATCCACATAGGTGCCACATGAGGGACACATAAGCCATGCAAGGGGTCCACTTTTCTCACACATGTGTGAGCAATTTTTGATGTGATGGGTCAAGGCATACTTAAAGTACAAATGTGAAGGATCTTGTAAAACATGTAAGAGTTTTGGACCAATGAGACTGTTTGTTGTATTCCAGGTTTTGGTTGTTTTCCCTCGGCTGTGTGGTTTTTCCTTTCCAAATTTTTATATTTTCAAGCCTAAACCTGTGAAAATTTTCAAAAGACTTGAAACCCTAGCTATTTTTCAGTGTTCAAATTTGAAGAAAAACCCTAAGGCATTGTTTGCTTATGTTTCTCAGTTACCTTTTTGCCTCACTTAAGTCATGAGTTCTATTCTGATCACTTAGTCACATAAATTAAAATAGAATATTCATTTTTCTTTCCGACTTAGTGATTAGTCTGTGTCACGTAGTCTCATACAACATAAGAATATTCCTCTTTCTTTCCCAGACTTCGCAATTTACTTTGTGTTGCATAATCACGGAATCATTGAAATAGAACAATAGTATATCAAAGGGCCCATAGATAGGTCGGGAGGTCGCAAGAAGTTTTTAGCAGTTAAGAGTTTATTGCGAGACACTGTGATTTCCTTTTGTTGCATGATCGCTAAATGAGTCTGATGTGAAGTGTGATGCAAAGCTTTAGTCGCGCAGTCTCTAGAAAAGATGCCGATTAAGTTAAAACTTCTGAGACTACGTGACTAACCTTTGGCGGTTTCAGATAAAGCACAGTCGGGTTGTCGCTAGATAACTCAACTTTCAAATCAAAAGAAGACATGTGTCAGGAGGTAAATGGACTTCAGAGTAATCGCTTAAAGGATAAGTTTTATTCAGCAACTACGAGACTAATTAGGGGTTTCTGTCAGTCACAAAGTCTCAGAATATTTTAAGGGTATGAGAAGTTGCTTGGAGATTAAGTGACAACCGTCAAATGAAATCATTGAAAGATCCAACAGTAGTCACCAAGTCTGAGAATAAAAAAGCCCAAGGAGAAAAGTCCTTGCAACTCAGTGGCTAAGGGTATGTCACAAGGTCGCAAGATAAATTTAAGGGTAGGATTCCTTTGTCACGTTGTCTCAGGAAGTCATGGTGTTTAGCATTTTCATTGAGTGATCGGGCGACTAAGGGCAGTCGCGCAGTCTGGCAAAAGAAAGATAACATTTGGTGACTAAGAGATAACTGTAGAGGTTAACACTAATAATCAGTCACATAGTCTCATGAAGAAACATGGGTTAGTGATAACCATTCACGACTTTGATTCCCTTGTGTCGTGTGATCGCCAAATGGTGACTATGGTTAGCAAAGGTAAGAAATCTATGTAGTCGCCATGTCTCTAGATAAATTATGGGTTAAGGATTGGGGTCAATGATAGATAAAATAAGTGCAGTTGCATGGTCGCTTAATGCTAAAATCTATAAAAAGGATGACAGTATTAAATATGTCAGTATGAATCATTCGTCGGCCAATTAGATTTTTAGATTTTGATTACTATGCAGAAAAAGGGTAGCTGAGATGTATGACAGTGGGCCAATCCTAGGATGACATATCAACTCATTTTAATTTTATAAGGTATTGTCGAGGATTTAGTTTTATGAATTTGATTTTCCTATCACACTTAGTAAACTATGGCTAGGTTTTCAATTATGTTCACAGTATGTGGAATTAAAGATAGAATTGATATTCTAAGAATCATGAGCTATGTACTTCGAACGGTTACTATAAGGATTTGATGGATTATTCATTTTCATTTACCTTTCTTTCATAATTTCAAAACATGAAGAGTTTAGTTGTCTTACAAAGTTAAAATTCAAAGAGTTGCAGAGTTTTCTGTTGTTCAAAGAGCTCATTGTTTCCAGAATTGTGCAAAGGATAGTCTATGTCTCAGTGATAGATTTGTTTCAATACTGGTAAAAAAGAAGAGATTCAAGCACTGAAAACATGAGTAGAGTGGTGAGTGTATCCTCGACCAATGGTGAAAGTGAGAGGGTAGAAGGCGAGGCTAAAGGAAAAGTTAATTATTCAGACAAATTCCTCTGTTTGCTTCCTGGTTTGACTCAGAATAAAAGGGAAAATGCAAATGTGCTAATTGATGACTATCATGATGTTCAAGATGTTGTTACTCTAGGAACAATAGGTTTTTCTCTTTTCAATTATTTTTATAAGAATTCTGACAAGGCCATTCTAGTATCAAACCCTTGGACCTGTGGTTTAGCCACGTTAATTGTTCCTGATGTCTTCGTAGATGTAGACTTATTCTTAGACTTAGCCAATCATTATGATTTTTTGTCCAAGACCATCAAAAGGGATGATGGCACTTCCTTATTAATATTAAACAGAAATTAGTTCATGCAAGCCTTCGGCTTATTTAGCAACATGTCCATAAGAATTGACATAACAAAGCAGCAACAAAGATATGCTTTGAAGCCTAGTATTGCTAGAAACCAGTTGTTGAAACATATGCTAAAGGAAGTGAGAAAATATTTGGATCCTATGCCAGGGACCAGCCCATATTATTATAAGGATCTACACTTCTATATCAAATATGCTGCCTATGCCATGTGTAGAGTGCTAGGGATAGATGGTGACGCAGAGAAGATTGATGCAGGAATTTTGATGATGGTGTTGGACCTACAAGAGTTCCACTCCAATACTAGTTATGATTATATTCAACACATCATTGATGAAATGCATGAAGGTTTCATTGCAACACAGAAAAGGATGAAAATCCCAATAGTATAGAGTTTGGGGATCAGCAGAACAAGAATCCCTCTAAAGATTATGCAATTGCTTAGGCCATGTGACTACATAGATAGGTGGGATGGAAAGCATAATTGGGGTGATTTATTCTTGGAAGAAAACTATACAGTCATTAGGGCATATGGGTGTATTCACCCACCTCATATCTTACCATATTATGTACCAGCAAGGGTGGCAGCAATGGAATTTATATGGTAGCTATTGTTGACAGACAATGAGCATTTTGCGCCACATAAGAAGGGGACTTTGACCCCTAGGCAGTTCAAGATTTTTAACTTCACAATTGGCAAGGTAGCTATTGATGCAGTGGGTCAATGGTTGGAAGGATATAGAATGGGGGCATCCCCTTATAGATACATTGACCTAGAAGGTTTTATGGTAGGGGTAAGAAGATTGTATACTCCTACAATCCCCAATACTAATATCCACTGTGAATGCATAGAGGAAGATGCAACAACGAATATCTTAGATGAAGATGATATTCTTACAAGAAGGCTTAGGATTCAGGAGCAGTTAAAACTTGAGAGGAAAATAAAGAGAAATGGGTTGGCTTTTGGGGGTTTTTACCCTGATCTCCCATATTTTGACAGGATTAAAGCCATGATAGACAACTATTATGTGCTCATAGAACAGCATGATACTGTTCTTGACAAAAAAGGTGCTTAGACACCTAATCATTGAGAGTCTGAATATAATAGTAGTAGTGACAGTGATTATGCACGTCCTACTAGGTATACCCCACCATAGCAAGACATTGCTGAAATGCCACAGTTGCAAGGAGTAGAGGGCCACATTGTGGAATTGATAGTAGTCACCCAACCAGATGATATACAAGAACCTACTAGAAAGAGGCAGAAACTAGAGATAGGTCAGCCTTCAACTGAAGGGAAAAATAAGAAAAAAGATAAGGCTAAGGCCTTAGTACGTGGAAATAGGTTATATGATCATAACCTAAGGAAAGCAATTAGGGAGGGCAAGAAACAATAACCTGATTTAGATGATGAGGTTGAAGTGCCTCTTAAGGCATGTATTGATGAGAGATTGATTCATCAACAAGAATTTTTGAATGATGATAACTTTATGAAGACTGAGGAATTCAAAGACTTCCTCAGATGGTATAAGAAAGAAAAAATAAGAGCAGAGTTGACAGTTGATGGTAAGAAGACCATAACTAATGAGGCATTGATGGCTTTGCAAACTTATGATCTTGAAAATGAGGATATTTCACCAGAAGATGCCAGGAAATTAGTACTAGGAACTGGAATACTATTGGCTGAGGGTTGGGATTTAGCATCCGCCTTCATAATTGATCAAATAAGGAAATAGTCAGACCACAAGATGGCTAGTGAAGTTCAGATAGGTGATGTAATAAAAGGATTTGGGTATAGCCCAAAGTATTAGGCCTTCGCAAGGTGGAGCCTGTGCCCAAAAGATCAAAAGCCCCAAGTGATTAATATTCAGGAGAATATGGTGGGAAATCAAATGGTGTGGACTATGCAAAATACAGGGGATTTGGAGATATCCCAAATCATGACACACTAGGTTCATTTGAATGAAGAAAAAACTAAACAATTATCTAATAGGTGTAGCACGTTAGTGAAAGAGACTAGTGCATTGGAAAAAGATAGAGAATTATGCTGAGTGCAACTTTACCAACGGGATCAAATGATAAAGAAATTGATGGAATAATTGGAAACAAAGCCTGAGGTGATGTATGTACCTGTACAATAATAGCCCTTGCAAATTGAAGACAAAGCAATGTTTGAGGAGGTGGTTGAGGAAAAAGCTGAGTAAGAGAAAGGAAATGCAATTGCTTTAAGAGCATTGAAAGGGGTGTTACAACATAGAATTGAAATCTTAAAAGATAAAGCTGATGTTGTACTCAATACCTATAACAAATTGCCAGTTTTGCACACTGAGGTAGTGGGGTATTTGGCTATCCTCAACCCCTATTTTACTAAGTGGTCTACTAGGGTGAAATTATTTGAGAAGCTAACATCATTGCAAGCCCTAAGATTAGATTTTCTAGAAATAGTAACTAAAGTTGAAGATGAGATCAAAAGAGTTAATATTTCTCTCTCATTCTTTAAGGGAAAATTGAACCAAATTGAGGTAAAGTTAAGCCTCTTTTCTGATGATTTTAATAGATTTATACTATCTTAAAGAGGAGATGATGATCAAGTAAAGGCCTTAGATGCCTGGAGGGGTGAGTTTGATAGTAAAATGCCTAGTACTGAGGAATTTATTTTAGGAATAGATATTGATGTAGAGGGGTTCAATAAGATATTGGATGAAGCTTTCAAGGCAGAGACCAACATCAACAAGTTTCTGGTAGATGTTAAAAATATCACTAATGCAAGATGGGATAGGCAAAAGGTCCAAATACAGAGTACTCAAGACTTCAAGTGGCCATCAGATGATGAAGTGAAAGCATGGGAAGTAATGAATACACACAAGAAAAAGAAGCCAGCAGTTGAAGAATAAATTTTGGACGATGAGTAGGGATTACTACTTCGTACCTCACTGTTGAAGATAAAGAGGAAAATTACTACAAAAGGATAATATAGGTAAATATAAAAGCACGGTCATCCAGACTCGACATAACTACTGCCATCTACCATGTATACTATCAGATTCAAGTTGCTATATTGGGAGAAGAACAAAGAACATCTGTCTTTATCTTTTTGACTTGGTCATTCCACTGCTTCTTCTCTCTTTCTTTTTGTCTCTTCTGTAGTTTTAGGGTTAGGTTTTCTGAGACCATCCAAATCTTGTAACATCCTTTTGAAAAGAATTCTAAGATGGTTGAAAACCTATATATAGAAGAGAGTTCTATTGTAAACAAAGGATGAAATATAATATAAAAGGAATCAGTCTTTCTATATCTGTACCTGTGTTCTTTCAAGCTTCAAAGCTTTTTCTTATGTATGAAAAAAGGATTACATCAATAAAATACGATGCAATTTTACTCTTCTTTATTGTTGTCTCTTTATTTCCTATGTATTATTTTTTATGTTAAGATTGTAAGGCAGTCTGAAGCATTTTGGTTACAAGGTGACTATCTAATTACTTGCAAGTTTCTTTCATGTGAAGAACTAAGTTTTGTGAGTAGTTTCAGGAAGAATATTAGTATTTAGGGATTTGATATAGTATTTTAGAGGTAACCAGATAATTTGTAAGGCAACTTATCCTAATTGCATGTAGGTTGTAAGGAAAATTAAAGTGTTTTGTTTATTTGAAACTTTAAGCTTTTGACTCTGTAACCCAAAGGATAGGCATTGATCTAGATTTGAGTATGATAATCTATCATCATCTAAGTTTTTGAAACATTCAAAATTATTCCAAACATACTTGTCACTAAAATATATGAGCCGAACTGAATAAGGACTTATGTCAGTAGGACAGTGTTCACTTTGTTGATTCTTTAGAGAGTGAATCATTAGGTTATCCCTCCTAAAATCAAAAGGAAGAAGGATGCAAATCCTTAAATCATTGGTTTATGTTCTCAAAACCATAGCCTGGCTTATAGTACTCTATTTTTAGTTAGTCATTGAAATCTCTAAAGGGTTCTATAAGTTTTTATAGTGAGGTTTTAGGTTCATAACCAGTGAATGAAACAATCCACCAAATACATAGACTGAGATATCAGTAATCTTTAAAAGGTAAAACCTGCCTGAGTCTGTGGAGCTCAAAAATGAAGAAGGATATTATCCAATC
>MU223220.1:781380-792665 GCA_018584345.1 Thuja plicata
TATCACCCACAAGCTAATGGACAAGCTGAGTCTAGCAACAAAAGCATATTGAAGATACTAAAAAGGACTCTAGAACAAAATAAGAAAACATGGCATACAAAGTTGAGGTTAGCCCTTTGGGCTGATAAGATCACAATCAAGAAGGCAACTGGTAAATCCCCTTTTGAATTGCTATATGGTTTACCAGCAAGGTTGCCAATGAATAATTTATTACCTATTTATCATTTTATACAAGAGGAATATTTAAAAATCTCTGATCCAATGCAAGACAAAATGATATAGTTGATAGAATTAGATGAAACCAGGAGAGATAGTAAGAGGGAGAACATAGGGTTATAGTAGAAAATGAAGTATTTGTTTGACAAGAGGGCTACTAACAGAAAGTTTCAGGCTAGTGACTTAGTTCTCCAATGGAATGCAAGGGTAGAAGATAGAGGTAAGCATAAGAAATTTGAGTCTTTATGGTTAGGGCCTTACATAATCTCAGAATAGTTTGGTAAAGACTCATATTTGTTGAAAGATATGGAGGGAAAGGGTTTTGAGTTGCCTATGCATAGGAAATTTTTGAAACCTTTCTTCAGATGAAAATAATTACAGTGCACAAGTAAATATGTATTATATGTTTGGTCTTTTCCCTATTTGTAAGTTCTGTAAATATTTCCCTTCTGTCTTTGGTATTCTGCTCCATTTTTGTGGTGGTCTGCAACCAGAGATTTTGTGGTTCTTTGTCATAAACCTTGTTTAGCCAATCCCCATCAGAGCCACTGTTGGTTGTATTCTAGGTTTTGGTTGTTTTCCCTCGGCTATGTGGTTTTCCCTTTCCAAGTTTTCATGTTTTCAAGCCTAAACCTATGAAAATTTTCAAAAAACTTGAAACCCTAGCTATTTTTCAGTGTTCAAATTTGAAGAAAAAACCTAAGGCATTGTTCGCTTATGTTTCTCAGTTACCTTTTTGCTTCACTTAAGTCACGATTTCTATTCTGATCTCTTAGTTGCATAACTTAAAATAGAATATTCCTTTTTCTTTCTAACTTAGTGATTAGTCTGTGTCGCGTAGTCTCATACAACATAAGAATATTCCTCTTTCTTTCCCAGACTTCACAATTTACTTTGTGTCGTGTAATCATAGAATCATTGAAATAGAACAGCAGTATATCAAAGGGCCCACAGACAAGTCGGGAGGTCGCAAGAAGTTTTAGCAGTTTAGAGTTTATTGCGAGACACTACGATTTCCTTTTGTCGCATGATTGCTAAATGAGTCTGATGTGAAGTGTGATGCAAATATTTAGTCGTGCAGTCTCTAGAAAAGATGTCAGTTAAGTTAAAACTTCTGAGACTACACAACTAACCTTTGGCAGTTTCTGATAAAGCACAGTCAGGTTGTCGCCAGATAACTCAGCTTTCAAATCAAAGGAAGACATGTGTCAAGAGGTAAATGGACTTCAGAGTAATCACTTAAAGGATAAGTTTTATTCAGTGACTATGAGACTAATTAGGGGTTTCTGTCAGTCGCAAGGTCTCAGAATATTTTAGGGGTATGAGAAGTTGCTTGGCGATTAAGCGATAGCCATCAGATGAAATCATTGAAAGATCCAACGGTAGTCACAAAGTATGAGAATAAAAAATCCCAAGGAGAAAAGTCCTCGTGACTTAGCGGCTAAGGGTATGTCGCAAGGTGGCAAGATAAAAGTAAGGGTAGGATACCTTTGTCACATTGTCTTAGGAAGTCATGGTGTTCAACATTTTCATTCAGCAATCAAGCGACTAAGGGCAGTCATGCAGTCTAGTGAAAGAAAGATAACATTTGGTGACTAAGAGATAACAACAGAGGTTAACACTCACAATCAGTCACATAGTCTCATGAAGAAATGTGGGTTAGTGATAATCATTCACAACTTTGATTCCCTTGTGTCGCGTGATCGCCAAATGGTGACTATGGTTAGCAAAGGTAAGAAATCTATATAGTTGCCATGTCTTCAGATAAATCACGGGTTAAGGATTGGGGTCAGTGAGAGAGAAAATAAGTGCAGTCGCGTGGTCGCTTAATGCTAAAATCTATAAAAAGGGTGGCAGTATTAAATATGTCAGTATGAATCATTCGTCGGCCAATCAAATTTTTAGATTTTGATTACTATTCAGAAAAAGGGTAGCTGAGATGTATGATAGTGGACCAATCCCAGGATGACATATCAGCTCATTTGAATTTTATAAGGTATTGCTGAGGATTTAGTTTTATGAATTTGATTTTCCTGTCACACTCAGTAAACTATGGCTAGTATTTCAATTATGTTCGCTGTATGTGGAATTAAAGATAGAATTGATGTTTTGAGAATCATGAGCTATGTACTTTGAATGGTTACTATAAGGAGTTGATGGCTTATTCATTTCCATTTACCTTTCTTTTAGAATTTTGAAACGTTAAGAGTTCAGTTGTCTGACAAAGTGAAAATTCAAAGAGTTGCAGAGTTTTCTGTTGTTTAAAGAGCTCATTGTTTCCAGAATTGTGCAAATGATAGTCTGTGAGTCTCAGTGATAGATTTGTTTCAATAGCAGTAAAATAGAAGAGATTCAAGCATTGAAAACATGAGTAGAGTGGCGAGTGTAGCCTCAACCAGCGGTGAAAGTGAGAGGGTAGAAGACGAGGCTAAAGGAAAAGTTAATTATTCAGATGAATTCCTCGGTTTGCTTCCTGGTTTGACTCACAACAAAAGGGCAAATGCAAATGTGCTAATTGATGACTATTGAGATGTTCAACATGTTGTTACTCCAGGAACAATAGGTTTTTCTCTTTTAAATTATTTTTATAAGAACTCTGACAAGGCCATTCCAGTATCAAACCCTTGGACCTGTGGTTTAGCCAGGTTAATTATTCCTTATTTCTTCGTAGATGTAGACTTATTCTTAGACTTAGCCAATCATTATGATGTTTTGTCCAAGACCATCAAAAGGGATGATGGCACTGCCTTATTAATATTGAACAGAAATTTGTTCATGCAAGCCTTTGGCTTATTCAGCACCATGTCCACCAGAATTGACATAACGAAGCAGCAACAAAGATATGCTTTGAAGCCTGGTATTGCTAGAAGCCAGTTGCTGAAACATATGCTAAAGGAAGTGAGAAAATATTTGGATCCTATGCCCGGGACCAGCCCATATTATTATAAGGATCTACACTTATATATCTAATATGCTGCCTATGCCCTGTGTAGAGTGCTAGGGATAGATGGTGACGCAGAGAAGATTGATGCAGGAATTTTGATGATGGTGTTGGACCTACAAGAGGTCCACTCCAATACTAGTTATGATTATATTCAGCACATCATTGATGAAATGCATGAGGGTTTCATTGCAACACAGAAAAGGATGAAAAACCCAAAGGAGAAGGGGCCTAAGTTTTTACATTACTCCATTCTTATGCATCTCCTATTGTATTTCAATTTTGTTATCATGGATGTTAATAATCTATTTCCTCAGAGATTCTACCAAGCAGGACCAAATCCTATCCAATTTTGGGTAAGGGTTTGGAATTACACTTCTAGGGACTGTGATTATTGTGCCTTTCTGAATTGGATTGTGTATCCAATAGTACAGAGTTTGGGGATCAGCAGAACAAGAATCCCTCTAAATATTATGCAATTGCTTAGGCCATGTGACTACATAGATAGGTGGGATGGAAAACATAATTGGGGTGATTTCTTCTTGGAAGAAAACTATACAGTCATTAGGGTATATGGGTGTATTCACCCACCTCATCTCTTACCATATTATGTACCAGCAAGGGTGGCAGCAATGGAATTTATATGGCAGCCATTGCTGATAGACAATGAGAATTTTGCGCCACATAAGAAGGGGACTTTGACCCCTAGGTAGTTCAAGATTTTTAACTTCACAATTGGCAAGGGTGCTATTGATGCAGTGGGTCAATGGTTGGAAGGATACAGATTGGGGGTAGCCCCTTATAGATACATTGACCCAGAAGGTTTTATGGCAGGGGTAAGAAGATTGTATACTCCTATAATCCCCAATACTAATGTCCACTGTGAATGCATAGAGGAAGATGCAGCAAGGAATATCTTAGATGAAGATGATATTCTTACAAGAAGGCTGAGGATTTAGGAGCTGTTAAAACTTAAGAGGCAAATAAAGAGAAATGGGTTGGCTTTTGGGGGTTTTTACCCTGATCTCCCATATTTTGACAGGATTAAAGCCATGATAGAGAACTATTATGTGCTTATAGAACAACTTGATACTGTTCTAGACAAAAAAGGTGCTCAGACACCTGATCATTCAGATTCTGAATATAACAGTAGTAGTGACAGTGATTATGCATGTCCTACTAGGTATACCCCACCACAACAAGACATTGCTAAAATGCCACAGTTGCAAGGAGAAGAGGGCCACATTGTGAATTTGACAGTAGTCACCCAACCAGATGATATAGAAGAACCTACTGCAAAGAGGCAGAAACTAGAGATAGGTCAGCCTTCAACTGAAGGGCAAAATAAGAAAAAAGATAAGGCTAAGGCCTTAGTACCTGACAATAGGCTATATGATCATAACCTAAGGAAAGAAATTAGAGAGGGCAAGAAACAACAACTTGATTTAGATGATGAGGTTGAAGTGCCTCTTAAGGCATGTATTGATGAGAGATTGATTCATCAACAAGAATTTTTGAATGATGATAACTTTGTGAAGACTGAGGAATTCAAAGACTTCCTCAGATGGTATAAGAAAGAACAAATAAGAGCAGAGTTGACAGTTGATGGTAAGAAGACCATAACTAATGAGGCATTGATGGCTTTGCAAACTTATGGTCTTTAAAATGAGGATATTTCACCAGAGGAAGCCACGAAATTAGTACTAGGAAGTGGAATACTATTGGCTGAGTGTTGGGATTTAGCATCCACCTTCATAATTGATCAAATAAGGAAATAATCAGACCTCAAGATGGCTAGTGAAGTTCAGATAGGTGATGTAATAAAAGGATTTGGGTATAGCCCAAAGTCTCAGGCCTTCGCAATGTCAAGCGTGTGCCCAAAAGATCAAAAGCCCCAAGTGATGAATATTCAGGAGAATATGGTGGGCAATCAAATGGTGTGGACTATGAAAAATACAGGGGATTTGGAGATATCGCAAATCATGACACACTGGGCTCATTTGAATGAAGACAAAACTAAACAATTGTCTCATAGGTGTAGCACATTGCTGGAAGAGACTAGTGCATTGGCAAAAGATAGAGAATTATGCTGAGTGTAACTTTACCAATAGGATCAAATGATAAAGAAATTGATGGAAGAATTGGAAACAAAGCCTGAGGTGATGTATGTACCTATACAACCACAACCCTTGTAAATTGAAGACAAAGCAAAGTCTGAGGAGGTGGTTGAGGAAAAATCTGAGGAAGAGAAAGGAAATGGAATTGCTTTAAGAGAATTGAAAGGGGTGTTACAACATATAATTGACATCTTAAAAGATAAAGCTGATGTTGTACTCAATACCTATAACAAATTGCCAGCTTTGCACAATGAGTTAATGGGGTATTTGGCTATCCTCAACCCGTATTTTACTAAGTGGTCTACTAGGGTGAAATTATTTGAGAAGCTAATATCATTGCAAGCCCTGAGATTAGATTTTCTAGAAATAGTGATTGAAGTTGAAGATGAGATCAAAAGAGTTAATATTGCTCTCTCATTCTTTAAGGGCAAATTGAACCAAATTGAGGTAAAGTTAAGCCTCTTTTCTGATGACTTTAATAGATTTATACCTTCTTTAAGAGGAGATGATGATCAAGTAAAGGCCTTAGATGCTTGGAGGGGTGAGTTTTATAGTAAAATGCCTAGTACTGAGGCATTTATTTCAGGAACAGATATTGATGTAGAGGGGTTCAATAAGATATTGGATGAAGCTTTCAAGACAGAGACCGACATCAACAAGTTTCTGGTAGATGTCAAAAATATCACTGATGCAAGATAGAACAGACAAAAGGTCCAAATACAGAGTACTCAAGACTTTAAGTGGCCATCAGATGATGAAGTGAAAGCATGGGAAGTAATGACTACACCCAAGAAAAAGAATCCAACAGTTGAAGAAGAAATTTTGGATGATGAGTAGGGATGACTACTTGGTACCTCACTTTTGAAGATAAAGAGGACAGTTATTGCAAAAGGAGAATATAGGTAAATCTAAAAGCACGGTCATCCAAACTTGACATAACTACTTCCATCTACCATGTATACTATCAGATTCAAGTCGCTAGATCGTGAGAAGAACAAAGAATATCTGTCTTTATCTTTTTGACTTGGTCATTCCACCGCTTCTTCTCTCTTTCTTTTTGTCTCTTCTGTAGTTTTAGGGTTAGGTTTTCTGAGACCATCTGAAGCTTGTAGCATCCTTTTGAAAAGGATTCCAAGATGGTTGAAAACCTATATATAGAAGAGAGTTCTATTGTAAACAGTGAATGAAATATAATGTTAAAGGAATCAGTCTTTCTATATTTGTACCTGTGTTCTTTCAAGCTTCAAAGCTTTTTCTTATGTATGAAAGAAGGATAACATCAATAAAATACGATGGAATTTTAATTTTCTTTATTGTTGTCTCTTTATTTTCTATGTATGCTTTTTTATGTTAAGATTGTAAGGCAGTCTGAAGCATTTTGGTTACAAGGTGACTATCTAATTACTTGCAAGTTTCTTTCATGTGAAGAACTATGTTTTGTGAGTAGTTTTAGGAAGCATATCAGTATTTAAGGATTTGATAAAGTATTTTAGAGGTAACTAGATAATTTGTAAGGCAACTTATCC
Source organism: Thuja plicata (assembly GCA_018584345.1). Taxonomy (NCBI): domain Eukaryota; kingdom Viridiplantae; phylum Streptophyta; class Pinopsida; order Cupressales; family Cupressaceae; genus Thuja; species Thuja plicata. The sequence goes on from MU223220.1 coordinate 788,181, forward strand.
TAACTGCATGTAGGTTGTAAGGAAACTTACAGTGTTTTGTTTATGTGAAACTTTAAGCTTTTGACTCTGTAACCCAAAGGATAGGCACTGATCTAGATTTGAGTCTGATAATCTATCATCGTCTAAGTTTTCAAAACATTCAAAATTATTCCAAACACACTTGTCACTAAAATATATGAGCTGAACTCATTAAGGACTTATGTCAGCAGGACAGTGTTCACTTTGTTGATTCTTTAGAGAGTGAATCATTAGGTTATCCCTCCTAAAATCAAAAGGAAGAAGGATGCAAATCCTTAACTCATTGGTTTATGTTCTCAAAACTATAGCCTAGCTTATAGTACTCTATTTTCAGTTAGTCATTGGAATCTCTAAAGGGTTCTATAAGTTGTTACAATGAGGTTTCAGGTTCATAACCAGTGAATGAAACAATCCACCAAATACATAGACTGAGATATCAGTAATCTTTAAAAGGTGAAACCTGCCTGAGTCTGTGGAACTCAAAAATGAAGAAGGATATTATCCAATCCTTAGAAATTAGCCTTTCTCTTACCTAAAAGAGGTTGCATCTGAGTATAAAAGGTATACTATCATCATTAGGTAAGTGTTGCAAGAAAAAGTGATAACAGAGACACTTTTAGAAAGTGTAATAAAGTGTCATCATAGGTGTAAGAAACCTTGTTGGCACCAAATAAGGATTATTTGAAAAATACAATTTTTGGAAATTTGCTCACACATGTGTGAGCAAATAATTAGGACTAATTATTGTAGGAATCAATAAATTAGCCTAATTAACCTTAGTTAATTAGTGAGTAGGTTTATTTGGTGAGAGTGATGTGAGGTAGGGTAGGATCTAGGTTCAAATTACCTTAATCTAAATTTAAAATTTAGATTAATTATAGTTTAGTAGAATTTAAGTCATGTGGAGGAATAAATAAATTAAAATTTATTTAAAGGGACTAATGAGGGATAATGTATATAAATAAAATTCAATACATTAAAGGGGATGGTATTTAAATTAAATTTAAATACTAAGGAAAGTGAATTATATTTAATTAAATAAATAGAAGAATATAACAAATATAATTAATTAAAATTAACTATAATTTTATGGGAATACAAATTAAATTAATATAAGGACAATTTTAGACTTCTACATTTTGCCCCTCTTTGATGCGGCATCGGAAGTGGCATCACATCAAAGAAAATAAAATAAGATGCCCCAAAAAGGTCAGGAAAACCTAAGGCAGTGAGAGCGGAGGGGGGTGCCCCCTTGAGAAAATAATAGTGAAAAATAAATTTTTTTAATAAAATTTTCTCAAAAAAGGCAGGAAAACGGGGAAAGAAGACTAATTTCATGGCATGTCCAAGAAAAAAAGGAGGAACAACAGGGACCAAAATGGGGAATGGGGATAAGAACGGAAGAAACGGGTCCCAAGGGACTATAAAGAGTCTACCAAGGCCCATAGATAAGTCACTTTCACTCACAAAGAACAAAAAGAGAGAAGAAAATGAGAGCAATGGCAGCAGAGAGAGATCGTGCATAGCTTGGGGAGCACATTCGGGTCCACCAGCGATTGGCGGATGCTGGACCACCGGTGAGTAGTCAAACACCACTTATTCCTTTATGCATTTAATGCTTTTTTAGGTGTTTAGGTCATCATAAATGTGGTCCAAACTGGTGCACAACATAGATAGTGGTCACCTGACCACCATCTACACAGACAACAATCGACAGATCATTGTTCTCATAGACGACCGATCAGGGATCGACGTCTGCACAGATAGAGATCGCTCGATCTCCATTTGTGAGGGCAGGGAAGAGGAAAAGGTGCAGTGAAGATGGTGGAGTTAGAACTTTGTCGTCTGCATGACAAAGAGGTGGCAGCCTTAACTGCCATCTCTACAAAATGACGACTGCGAAGATCCACCGTCTGCGAGGGTAAACTATCTTTTGCGTAGAGTGACCCAAAAATATAAGAAAAAAGGAGGAAAAACAGGAAAGAAGGGGCTGGGAGCATTTTTTGATGCCCCAGTGCAAATAAGGGGTATTTTTTGATGCCTCAGAATGCTATCTAATATCTAACATAAGATTGGTTGGATGCAGGAGGAGACTATCACCTTCAGGGCGAGGGAGCACTTTCTAGCTACAATGGTGTTGGAGCATGAGCTAACAACAACTAAGTGGGGGATCATGACTCTATACAGGTTGGAACACGTACATCGGTGGCCACATCTAAGAGCGCATAATGTGCTTATCTTTTTTTTGATCAAGAGGTGGCATAGTACCATTTCAAGCTTTCACTTCCTGACAGGGGAAGCTACGATCACCCTCCATGATGTGTGGAGGATCTATAGAGTGCCTATTCGGGGGGTGATACTTGAGTACTACTTTGAGGGTTCAGATCCCTACACAGTAATGGATGTCCTAGGTAGGAGTGATGGCGATGGAGCCATAGTTTTGGTGGGTGGCCCTCTACTTGGCCAGATTGATAGGAGGTCGGTTGATGCCTGATCATGCAGGCAAGACATTCCCGATAGGTTGGGCTCGAGTTCTCAGTAGCATGGTAGAGGATGAAGATCAGTACTGTTGGGGGTATACTATCTTGGGATATTTATTTTATGAATTACACATGTGCACCTACTAGAAGGGTATGGCACTAGGGCCAGGTTGCACGCTACTTCTTGTATGGGTGTGGGAGCACATTACGGTCATACGAGCGATCATGTAGCGAGAGACCTGAGTGGCTTACAAGTCATTCATACGCAGGTATCATCCACCCATCAGTTATGAGGCCACAAACTCAGTTGGATATTGGTGGAGGAGGTTTGATGAAATGGGGGAGATTCAGTGGGCACTGTATGTAGGGTGCAAGGCCTCGGGACATCAGATCCCATAGTAGGATGGATACACAGAGGACAAGTTCTATGACTCATACTATATGAGATTTGTTTAGACTAACTATAGATTAATAGGATGGAAAACATATATGATCTCCATGTACATGCCTTCGAGGGTACAGAGACAGATAGGATAGTTACAAGAGGCAGTTCCAGATGGGTTCCCACATCCACTGGTGACCTGAGAGGTGGGGAGTATCTGGGGGATGGGGGTAGATCCATGTATTGCATGAGAATCTTGGATGGGAATGATAGAGGTCCCATGGGTCAGGGCATGGGATTCTCCTCAGGATGTCAGGGTAGTATCATCATATGCTCAGTGGTGGGTAGCACATAGACCAGTCAGGTTGATAGTGGTAGGGATCATTCAGGAAAATAAGCAGCCTAGAGAGGGAGGGGATGGAGGAGGCCAGGATGATGATGATGACATAGATGGAGGAGGTGCTAGGAGGAGGAGAGTCCAGGATAGGGTTACAGCTCTGAGGCAGAGAGGGAAAGTAGAGATACAAGCGGGGAGGCAGCCTTGTATAGTCCCAGGTGCACAGGGACACGATCAGGGATAGGGACAGGGGCCACCTGATCAGCCACAGGTACCATAGGGATAGGGGTCATAGGGGCCACCTGATCAGCCAAAAGGACCACAGGGACAGGGGCCATGGGGATAGGGACACCAGCCAGGCACATAACCCAAAGGTTTATGATACTATAGTAGCAGAGCGGAAGAGTCTACAGACCGAGTTAGGTAGGGTACAGGGCTTGCTATCGGCATCTTAGGTGATTGAGGTGAGCACGCAGGTAGAGATCCAGTGGCTACAGGGGTTACTTGTGACTGCTCAAGCTACATCTAGCATCTTGCAGACATAGCTAGCCAGGGTACAAGGGAGTTAGCATCAGAGACCGCTCGGGGAGATAGTGCATAGAGAGCACTAGATTTGTTACAGGCTCAGGTAGACAGTAGAGAGTTCACTTTTATTGAGGAGCATGGAGATGTAGAGGAGCTAGAAGCTATGTTAGCATAGATAGTAGCATAGAGATGTGTAGAGGATTATAGAGTAGATCAAGAGATAGCTCGTTAGGAAAGCAGAGCTACCGGTTTAGGATAGGTGATGGCAGACGCTTTTGCAGCACAGAGAGAGGTTGGTCCGATAGGCTGAGAGGCCACATGTTATATGGGACTCTATAATGCCACAGTGCCAGAGGGGTTACAAAAACCTCCTTACTCAGAGAGAGCATAGACTGAGAGCATAGGGAAAGGTTCGCAAGGATCGGTGGGGTTACCACTGCGTCTAGGTAGTGGTGCAGGACCATTGTAGCCACCACCATGATTCATCTTAGACCATTTTTTATACAATTTTTTGTATTTTTTATGCGACACATGATGTACTACTGATATTTTGAGATATATACATGGACTTTGTGGACTTATTTGGACTTTATTTATGATGCTATGTGATGTTTATGCAAGATGTATGGATGCATTATGATTTTATACGATGTGTTATATGATGTTTATGACTGACATGTAGGATGAGATTAATGTATATGAGTATACTGACCTATTTGTGATGTGTCAATGGGATATATATA
>MU223220.1:792749-805497 GCA_018584345.1 Thuja plicata
GTGTGATTTGTGAGATGTGTAGTGAATCCTAAAATGAATGATTCCTAAAATGATGTTAATGATTTAACAATGCAACTAAATAAGTAATGGATAATTAATGAAATGAATAACTATATGCAACTATAATGATGAATGGATAATAAAAGAAGTAACAATGCAACTAAAATATGTAATGGAACTAAATGTAACCTTAATGAGTAATGATTAATGAATGAAGTAAAAATGCAACTAAAATATGTAATGGAACCAAATGCAACCTTAATGAGTAATGATTATTGAATGAAGTACCAATGCAACTTATAATGAATAATGATTAATGAATGGTCTTAATGAAGAACATAAGTAACTTGATGAATGAATGCAATATGAGACATATGGGGACACTATTTTTGTGCGTATCAAATAGGTCTAATAAATCACTTAGGTGACTGGATAGGGGGAATAAATAGAAACCTTTCCAAGAGAAAAATCAAGATGCAATATGACCTAGCTAAAATGTAATTCTAACTACATGATAATAGTGGGATTTATACTGTGTTAATGTTGGAGAGCACACCCTAGTTTGATATTGCAAAAGGAGTTATGCACCATGTGCTAGAAAACACAAGTGACATGATTCCTTTGCATGGACTAGACTCTTAGACAAATAGGTTGTTAGGAACAAGAATGCAAGATATCAGGTATGATTAGATCTATGAAATGTTACTCATGAAGAGATGCAATACACCCAGATCTTTTTAGGAATTTGAGATGCATGAATCCTACCCCCAATGAGGCATACATAGTCATAACTAAATATCAAAACATAAATGCACTAACAATCTATGACAAGCAAATCATACCGCAAATGACACATTTTCCACTATGTTCTCACCATAACGAACCAAGATATAAAAGATCGATGCTGTCGCAATAAGGCCATATTGAAACACAAGATAAAATTAGCAAAAATGCATCCTGGCCAAGTGGTCATTCAGTCCAAAAGTTCTTTCCACGAAAAATTTTGATGTGAGGATTGATAGAACAGCTGACACTAGAAGGATGCATCCTGATGGGCTATAGATTGATTTATAGAAATGGGAATTCACTGGTAATTTCTTATGAATAGAATGATCATTAGGAAAGTCAATCTATCTACTGATTTGTTGGAAATGTTTGTGGTCACTATGTCTAGAACAAAGCTAGGTTGATATGGTAAGCTCAGTTGTGTAGGAATTTTTATTGCGAAGGTGGAAAATGGTCAAGGAACTACCTACACAGATATGGGTAGTGACTTTTATTATGGAAGGTGATGTAGGCTGCTTGGAAAAAATGTGGAAACAGATGGTGGATCTGACTACACATGGCACCTAAAACAGGTTTTCACCATGTTACTTATCCATTGCGCCACTGAAGTGGTTTTCACAGATGGATGGATTTATTTCTCTTTCTCTTTTGCTTTTTTTGATATTTTTGATACTTTTTTCAAGATTTTATATTTATATATATATATATATATATATATATATATATATTGCTTGCATTTTGAATGTTTTTTTGGATTTTCTCCTTTTCTAATTTTTTTGGATTTTTGAAAATTTTGGTTGTACAATGGACTACTCACAGGATCAAGCATAGAAGCGCTTGAGATGTACAATATTTACAGCATTAGGGATAGGATCTCTCTCTGGTGATGCAATTTGTTAAGTGCCAAAACCATACTTTTCTATGATGATGAAGGGCCCCAACCAATTAGGTTCAAACTTTCCTTTCTTTTCATGGTTCTAGAGGTTCTTCATATTGTGCTGCAAGACAAGATCACCAACCTCAGACTGATGAGGCTTGATCCTTTTGTTGAACTGAAGGTGAAGGTTATTTTGATACACGTGGAGGTGGTTTAGGGCACTGAGGCATCTCTCATCAAGGAGTTCTAGCTCTTGCAAGTGGGCAACTCTATATTCTTCTTCGAACAACAGATTCTTGAGAGAAATTCTAAGGGAAGGGAGCTCAATTTCGATGGGTAGAATAGCCTCAGGACCATAAACAAGGGCAAAGGGGGTGGCTCTAGTGGGGGTTTGTATGGAGGTGGGGTAGGCCCAAAGGGTAGGATTGAGGTGAAGGTGCCAATCACGGCCAGCTTCATCGATTGTTTTCTTGAGGATTCTGAGGATGGTTTTATTCATAGTGTTAGCTTGACCGTTGCCTTGCAAAAAGTACTTGGAAGATGTATGGTGGGTAATGTTGAATTTCCTACATAGCTCTGTGACATCCTTGTTCTTAAAAGGTCCTTCGTTATCAGTAATAATGTCCTGAGGAATGCCATAGCGACATATAAGATAGCTCAAAATGAACTTTGAAATATATTTTCCACTGGTGTAGGTGAGAGGAACAACTTTGACCCACTTGGTAAAGTACTTAGTAGTAGCAAGGATGTATTAATGGTCATTGGAAGAATTAGGGAAAATATGGCCAGCAAGGTCAAGACCCCAGCGTGAAAAAGGCCAAGGGGTAATGGTGGGGTGAAGGGATTGGGAGGGGGCATGTATCAAATTGCCATGTTGCGGACAAGGCACACACTTCTTTACATAGTTGTAGGAATCTTGTTCCATAGTAGGCCAGTAATATCCAGTGTGTAACAACTTCTTGGCCAAAGTAAGTCCACTAGAGTGAGCCCCACAGATTCCTTGATGTACCTCCTCCAAGGACATTTGTGCTTCATCAGAATTTAGACACCTTAAAAGAGTTCCATCGAAATGCTTTCAGAAAAGGGTATCACCAAGGATTGTGTATCGGGAAGTGCGGGGAATGAAGGTTTTTCATTGATTGGGAGTTAAGGTAAGTAGGGTATGTCCATCACAAAGGTAGGAATAGAATTCTTGGTACCATGGGGAGTTAGGATCAGCAATTTCACACACCATTTTGGAATTCGGTTTGTCACAGGCAGGGACCGTAAGATTCTCAACAAGAAACTCACACCGTGTACTGTGTTCTAGCATGGAGATCAAGGACCCAATTGTTTCTATGGCATCTGCTACTTTTTTGTTTGTGCAAGGGATCTATTGGAAAATCAATTTAGTGAAATGGATTTTGAGATCTTCAACTGTATGGCAATTAGGAAGCAACTTGTCATCTTTTGTTTGATATTCATCTATAACCTGTTTGATGACCACTTGTGAATCACCAAGCACCAACAAATTGAGAATCTTCCATTGTATGGCCTGTTGGATTCCAAGTACAAAGGATTCATATTCTACAATGTTGTTAGTACAAGGAAACTATAATTTATAATACTTAGGGATGAGATCCCCTTTTGGTGTAACAAACAAGATTCTTGCCCCCGATCCTTTCTGAGTGAAGGATCCATAAAAATAAAGCTTTCATGGTGTACTCAGGGCAAGATTAAGGATTGATTCATCTAGAAAATCTATGATTAATGGATTTTTACCGTCAATGGGTGCTTCAGCTAGCTAATCTACAATTACTTGTCCTTTGATAGCTTTGAGAACCACATAAAACATGTCAAATTCACTAAGGATCATGACCCATTTTTCTGTACGACCAGTAAGAGAAGCCCATGCCAGGAGATACTTGAGTGGATCAATTTGGAAAAAAGATGAATCTTATGATTGAGCATATAATGCCACAGTTTCTATGTACAAAAAATAGCAGCCAAACATGATTTCTCATTAAGGGAATAATTCAACTCATAACCAATGAGAGTCCTGTTGAGATAGTAAATTTCTCGCTCTTTGTCGGTATCATCTAATTGTGTCAGAAGGGTTCCCAACGTAACCTCTATAGAAAATATATACAAAATCAGAGGACGAACAAAAATTGGTGGTACAAATATAGGTGGATTAGCTAGATAGCCTTTTAGTTTCTCAAATGCATTTTGACATAAGAAATCCCACCAAAACTTGATATTCTTGTGCAGGAGATGGGAGAACAGATGTACCTTATTTGCTAGTTGTGACATGAATCTTTTGATAGATTGTAGTTTTCCTTCTAAACTATGTAATTACTTCAATGTTTTTGGTGGTGGCATCTCGAGGATTGCTTTCACTTTCTTTAGATCAATTTCTATTCCATGTCGTGACACAATGTATCCCAGGAGTTTACTAGATTGTACTCCAAAGACACACTTCTTGGGATTTAGCCTAAGATTATACTTCTCTAACCGCTCAAAAATTGTAGTAAGGATAGGAATATGTGATTCCCTTGTCTTGGATTTTCCTAAAATATCATCCATATAATCTTCCATGATGACATGTAAAAGCTCATGAAAGATGGTAGTCATTGCTCGTTGATAGGTGGCTCTGGCATTTTTAAGGGCAAAGCGCATCACCTGATAATAGAAGGTGCCCCAAGGTGTTCTGAATGTGGTTTTGTGCTAGTCTTCTAGTGCTATCTTGATGTGATTCCAACCTGAGAAGCCATCCATAAGTGATAACATTTCATATCTGGCAGTCAAATCTATTATAATATCAATATTTGGGAGTGGAAAATCATCCTTGGGAGGTGCAAGTTTTAGATCTCTAAAATCAGTGCAGATGTGAATGCCCCCATTACAATTTCCTATTGGTACAATATTACAAACCCATTTAGGATAATCAATTGTTCTGATTACTTCAACATCTAGCATTTTTTGAAGCTCTACTATGACTACTAGCGTGACTTGCGGATGCATCTTGCAAATTTTCTTCTTAAAAAGTTTTACACTTGGATCTACAACAAGATGATGCATGAAAAGATTTGTATCTAGCCCAGGCATGTCCTTGTAAGTCTAGGAAAAGTTGATTTTATGTTTATGTAGGAACGTTGTCATGTCTTTCTTTTCCTAATCACTGAGAGAAACTGCAATGTATGTGATGCATGCATTTGTTTCTGTGCCCAGATGGATTGGAATAGTATCTTCAATAATCATAGAGGACACTTTTGGTTCTAAGGATATAAATAGAAAGTGAATCTCTCTCTCCTCTAGCACCTTAGAAATGTTTTCACTAGAGGAAGTGTCCTTTATTTTATCTTTTTCTTCATCCAAAGGTGCCTGCGAGAGGTTTTCACCAGAGGATGTATTTTCATTATTTTTATTTTTATTTTATTTTTCATTTTTGTGACTGAGAGAGTTGACTTGGCTACCAAAGTAGGCTTGTTCATTTTAGTGGATCTGATGTTCATATTCTCAGAGATTCTTAAGTCCAAAGAGGGCTAAAAATTCCTCATCTGAATCACAAACGTCCAAAGCTGGTGATGAGTCTTGCTGATCCTAGTCAATTAATTCAAGGTTTGTGAGGGGTAGACAAGGGGATGAAAGGTTGGCTTGGGTGATAGTGAAGACATGGTGATTTTTTTTAGGTCATCTTCAACATAGTGGAAAGGAATTTCAAAGAACTCTTCCTCAGTGTTTGAATCTGAGGTAGCTAAACAGTAATCATTAGCAAAGTTGGTTTTGGTCTCTGCAAAACCCAATCCATGTCCTTTAGGATAGCCATTGGCTATTATGATCTTCTTCTTACCTATTTCATTAGCTCCAAGACCAGTACCATGATACCCCATGCTTTCAACAATGGGAGTAACCTTAGGATACTTTCCTTTGGGGAAAGTTATAGGTCTTTCTTCTTCATCATTATATAGCCAATCAAGGACATTGTGTTCCATGTGTTCATCTGATAAAGACCCCCAATGTTCAAAAGTGGTTGTTTTGCAATGCATGAGCTCTTTGTCTTTAGAGGGGGGTAATGGTGATGGTCTTCCATAAGACTTTGGAGACAAAGGGAGTTGTCTAATACATAGAGAAATTTCAAATTTATAATCTCCCATGCCTTGATCTGTAAAGGTGGCCTTTGCTTCAGATGAAGAGGGTTTGTCTTCAATAACCTTGTCTTCAGTAACTTCTTCCTTTCCTTTGGATTGCTCAGCTGGTGTTTCTGATGTCTTTTCTGGAACTGAGGGAGTGTTTGAAATAGGGGTTTCTTGATTAGAATATCGGCCAAACTCATTCAATGGACAATAGTTAGATTGTTTTCCTTCCAGTCTCTTGCAGTATTGAAAGGGCTCAAGATCTCCAGGAACTGTGATTTCTCAACCATGATGTGGGAACTTTAGACATTGATGATAAGTAGAGGGTACACCTTTGATAGTGTGTATCCATGGTTGTCCCAGCAAGATATTATAAGGTAGATATAGATCCAACACATGGAAAATAGTTTCAATCAAGGTTGGGCCCACTTGTAAGGGTAGTGTGATCAGACCCTTGCTTTCTCACTCTTGATCATCATAGGACTTTACTGTGATTTTTTTTTTTACATCCAAGAGGTCCTCAGAAAGACCGATGTTATGAATCATCTTTAATGTGCACAAAATCAAGCCAGATCCACCATCTATGAGGACTCATTTTATTTTTGTGGATTGGATTTTGAATTCTATATGGAGGGACTTATTATGATGCAAGTCAAGACCAGGAAAGTACTTATCGGTGAAGACAAGATGTTCTTGTGTGACCAAGTTCCCTATCATAGCTTGGAATTGTGTAGCATTGATGTTCTCAGAGACATGAGATTCATTTAGAGCTTTATCAATGATTTCTCTGTGAATTTGCAAGGTTGTCAGGAGCTCTAGAATGGATATCTATGCAGGCATCTTCCCTAACTAAGCCAATAGGTCATAGCATGAGGCAGGTTGAGTAGTGGTAGATGGTGCAGCTGGTGGATTTGCAGATGTAGAAGGTTTATCAATAGATTGAATAGTAACTTTGGGTCTATGTGTGGTAGCATTACAATAAATAGCTTTGAGGATTATGGTGTTAACATGTGTGTCATCTTCTTTAATGCGGCCACAAAGAGCATCAAACCTGAAGATATCATTTTCATTTAGAATCCCACATGTTCAATCATGGCCTATGATAGTATTGGTAGAGTAATCATATGGGATTGTGTTTGATGTATTGTTTTGATTTTAAGGTGGGAAGGGCTGATTGTAGACTTTAAGATTCGCATTTGATGAGGATGCATTCTAAACTTTAACTTCAATTTTTCCATCCTCAATAAGATCTTGCACAAAGTGTCTAAGCTTCATACATTTCTTTGTATCATGTCCTTTCATGTGATGATAATCACAATATTCATTATCTCTATACCAAATAGGCTTGGGTTGATTTTCATCGAAAGGCCAGGTATTTGGATAGATTATCATTCCTGTATCTACAAGTTGTTTGAAGATTATATGTAGGGGTTCTACCAATGCTATGAATTGTCGCCATTGTCGATTTTCATTATTATTGTTGTAATTGTTGTGAGGAAACAAGAATGGTTGATTGTGTGGTTGTTGATTGTTGTTCTGATTATGATTCTGATGACTGTTCTAATTCTGATTATGGTTTTGATTGTTGTTGCGATTCTGATTTTGGTTCTGATTGGTGTTGCAATTGTTTTGATTGTTATTGTTGGACACTTGGATAGTTTGAACATGTTTGGCATTAGTCACTCCATCATTGACAACTCCTTTGTTCTTAATCCAGAATTTTAGTTTATCATTGTTGGAAGGAGTATAATGTTTGATGCTACCTCTTTGAAAAAGGCCATCTTCAATGTCTTTTCCCTTCTTGACAAGGGATTCAAAGGTGTCAAGTGAAGCCATTTTCATTTGGAAAGACATCTTAGAGATCAATTTCTTTGTAAAGATGTCAATTAAGGGACTATCAGGTATTTTCCATGGCATGTGATTTACAATATGTCTCCATCATTGTAAGAAACTAGCAAAATATTCTCCATTCTTTTGTTTAGTATTGCACAAATCATTGAGTGTTGCTTGATGCTCAATGCTATATGAATATTGTCCAAAAAATTTCTCTGCAAGATCAAAGAAAGTAGAGATTGACCCATAAGGAAGGGCCATGAGCCATTCTAAAGCTAGGCCTCCAAGACTCCTAGTGAAGAGTCTTTTTAAGTTATTCTCATTATAGGCAACTTCTTGACATGCAATATAAAACTCTTTGAGATGTTGTACAGGACATGTTTCACCTTTGTATTTCTTAAATTTAGGCATCTCAAATTTTGGTGGGAATGGTTTCATTGTGATAGACTTGTCAAATGGATAGGGACAAATCTCCTCAAATGAAAACTCCTTCTTGCCCCCATTTTGTAAACTTTGTACAATACTTTTGAGCTCATTAAATTGTTGGGTGAGATCTGGAGTATTCTGTGGAATAAATGGTGGCACATAAGCTCCTCCTCATCCAAAATGGGTTGCTAAATGACCCATGGAGGTCATACCAATAGTAGAAGGAGGTATGTATTGATAAGCTCTAGATGTGTTGATTGAGGATGTTTTCATACCCGTTGTTTGAAATAGAGATTATGTAGGCAAAAGCATGTAAATCTACCCTATATTGTTGACATTAGTGCTTTCTCCTTGATTTGTCATCGTTTGAGTGTTGTTATGTGTAGTATTGTTTGGCAAGGCACTAAGGATTTGTTGAATTTGTTCTTGTGTCAATTCGGGTATTGATGCAGTTGTTGATACATGTGTTGATGTGGAAGGTTTGTTATCAGGTCCTTTACCAGTGTCACATGATGATGTAGCATTTGAGGTAGAAGCCATGTCTACAGTAGTGGTAGCGGCGGCTTTGGTGATGTTTCGGGTAAGCAGTGTATCATCAAAGTTAGTGGGTACTGTGACACCATTTTGAATAATATTCAAGAATATTTCACCACTATTTTGCATAATGGCTTTCTCAACCCTTTCCATGTTGTAAGGATTGTTGAAGAAATCATTCACTAGGGTAGGTTGTTCCTCTTGTTCTACTAACTCAGTTTCTTTAGGAATTTCCTCAGCTTGTACTTCAGTACCTTGAAAGTATTGACTGCGAAAAGGGTTCACTTCATAGGTAGTAGTGTTGAGTGTCCCCCGCCTCATGTTTCTAGCTCAGGATCGAGTGATAACCATACAATGGTGGACTTAGAAGAATGGAAGACAAGAAGGTGTAAGATTGGAATGGAGCAAAGATCTTGATTTTGGATTTGATTGGATTTGATTAGATTTGATTCATGTTTATTGATGTTTGATCAAGGATTGATTGATTGATTTATTTGATTAAGGATTGATGATTAATTTAAAGGTTTGTGGAACAAAACCTAAGCATGATAAAACCTTGTGATGATACAAACACAAAAGGATTTGAAGTGATATATGTTCTACCTGAAGATGGACTTGTGATCTCAAGAAAAATGGGATATCACTAAGGGATTAAAATCACTTGAGATGGACTGATGTTCTACAAGTAATGTTGTGTTTGTTTGAGGATGAAGGTTTGTAATACTTTGATTAAGGTCTTTCAACCTAAAAGTATTGATTTTATTTGATGATTTAATCTAATGCTCCAAAAGAAGGAAGAATGATGATGGAAGAATTTGAAGAACTGATCCTAGAAGCAAGAAGTTATATAATCATATTGATAAATGGAAAAAAATCACTATCGATACAATACTTGGCCATGAAATTGTAGATCTTGTTGTTGTAAATGATTTTATCAACTTTCTCATGATACTTGATCTCTTGTTTGATAGATGTGGTAATGTGTTGATATTCCTTGGAATTATGAGTATTTTCCTTTTGTTCTCGATAGACTGGAGGTGTTGGAAGCTTAACCTTCTTATGTTTCTTGAAATTGGTCATGTCATGTGAAAAATATGATTTTGTCTAAATGACTAAATGAACTAGGGCAAATGATTTTAGGGTCCTACAGAAGACCAAATTTTAGATGTCTCTATAGATTTGGAAGCTCACTATTTTTCAAGAGGAGACGATGATCTCAGACGTAGCTGGCAACATGCATAGATGATGATCTGCACAGATGGTAATCTACGCAGATGGCAGATCCAGAGTGGAGATGACCGACTGTTGCTAAGACAGTGTGTTGAAATTCTGGGTAGATTTTGATCTTCAGTTTCATTTTGGATAAAATTTTTCGATGGCAAGAACCAATTTTAGCACACTCAAACTAGAAAAAAATAATAGGCACACATCTTAAAACAATCCAACAAGGGACAAAGAAACCTTGATGGATACAAGCAAATGTGACTTTGGGGAATTTTGATTCAAATTGAAAAATTTCTTTTGTCTATGTTCAAGTGAATCTTTCAAGCCACTTTTGTTTTTACTAGGTTTATCACAATGAAGACAGTTCAAATAGTAGCTACCTTAGGAAATTGGATTTGCATGAAATATTATAGGCCCATTGCTTGGTATTCCTTCAGCTCACACAATAGTGTCACCCCCGGAAGGGCGCCCATGTTTTTTCCTTTGCCAGGTATTTTTGCCATGCTATGAAGATCTCTTTCACAAAACAATACCCTAGGACATGTATGATGGGAATCTTGGGGGGAGATTCTTCCCTCCCCTTGCACTATAATAGTTCACCATTTAGAGGTGAATTGGGTAGGCTACTAATTTATAGTTGCTAATAAGATTCACGGCATCCCCGTAATTGGTTTGTACGGCGTTAGACACTTAAGTCTCTAGTTCAACCATGATAATATGCTAAGGATATTCACTTAGTATGGACTACCATTGAATACAACCCACCTGAGCTTGAAGGGATAAAGAGGACCTTTGGGTCGCACTTTATTTCTATACCGGCTGAAGGGATTACCAGTTTGAGGTTGTCCTCTAAAGGGGAAGCAGACCCTCTAGATAGGCCTCTCTAGAAGCTTAATTAGGCTAAGCTTTCTCTTCACCCAAGTTCCACAAAGGCAAGGGGAGAGGATACGGCTATAAATTAATCATAGCATCACTTATATTGAGGGATTTAATCTAATGACAAATAGCTTGAAAGAAGTGTTGAAAAACACTTCTTTAAACACCCCAAAAAGTGTTCATTCCAAATTGAACCTAGTTAAAGAAAAACTATATATTTTCTACCTAACCAAAAGACACAATAGTGTGATTAAACATACATGTTCAATTCCTTTCCCACATAGAAAAATGGAAAGCTTGTAAAGGTGTGTTGATTCACTTTAAGTCATTCAAGAGTGATGAAGTTCATTCCCTTAAACATTCAAGATTGGGTGAGGTTTATTTTTCTTAAGCAACATACATTCCAAGACAAATTATTAAACATGCAAGTTCATGTTGCAAAAAATATGTTAAAACTTCTAGGGAACCTACACAAAATAGTTAGTAGTTTTCTGATCTTTAAAATGTAAAATGTTGCAAATGATGTTAACCACAAAAAAAGCAGTGCAGACGGTGATCCATGCAGATAGTGATATGTGGATATGGTCGTTCACCTACCCAGATGGTTGAATGAAAGACACAGTCAGATTCTGCTTACAAAAATGACTTAGCACACCTAAAATAAGATTTTTATCAGATTTTAACAGCATTTAACTCCTAAAAAGTGTCTTCTTGT
The DNA here is from genome assembly GCA_018584345.1 of Thuja plicata. Classification (NCBI taxonomy): domain Eukaryota; kingdom Viridiplantae; phylum Streptophyta; class Pinopsida; order Cupressales; family Cupressaceae; genus Thuja; species Thuja plicata. The sequence goes on from MU223220.1 coordinate 804,136, forward strand.
CAAAAACCTGAGAGTTAAAAAATTCTAGAATCTGATAAAAATAGTTTTAAACCATGTTACTAAAGTCTATTTTTGAGCAGGCAGAGACGGTGATGTATAAGCATAGACGATGAAGTATTGCATTCGGTGATCTGCGTAGATGCCATCCTGGAAATGTGGATGATGGAATCAGACCATAGATAGGTCTGCGTAAAACATTTCTAGAATAACAAAAACTGCAAGAAAATTATTAGAAAAAAGGGATGTGGGTCCCACTAGGCATGCCAAAATGTATGTGATAAAAATATACCTCTAAAGGAAAATACTAAAACATGAAAACATCAAGGTTAGTCATTGTAAATAAGATTCAAAGAGTTAGCATGTTTAAAAGAAATCCAAAATAAAGACTTTCACCAAAACCTTCGATGAGCCAAACAAGGGCACCCAATGCCTTGTTAATTTGCTCTTAGAGATTATTGTGGGTGTGCTCTCCTAACAAAATATAATAATCCCACTATTATTATTATGTATGAAGCTATAATGCAAGCTAATGAGGGATGAAGAACTCAAGAACAAGTATAAAGAACTTTTCTCAAGCTATTCACCATATGACTAAAACGGAAATGCAAATGACTAAACTAGAATGATATGCATGAGATAATAGAACTAGATAAGATTCATTCCATTATAGACCTAATATGTGATATCTAGATTCAACAATGAAATAAACATGAAATGAACTAATATTGCTATGAAATGCTAAATTGCTTAAAGAAATCTAGAGCTAAACTAGTGTGACAACAATGCATAAAAGGGAGATGATTTTCTCTTGACAATGGCTTCTATTTATAGATTTCTGTAGGAGAGAGAGGGCTTGGATGAGGTGGAGCTCATGTAACATCCACATAGGTGCCATATGAGGGACACATAAGCCATGCAAGAGGCCCACTTTTCTCACACATGTGTGAGAAACTTTTGATGTGATGGGTCAAGGTGTACTTAAAGTACACATGTGAAGGATCTTGTAAGAGGTGTAAGAGTTTTGGGCCAATGAGAAACTTTTAGAAAGTGTAAGAGGGTGTCATCATAGGTGTAAGAAACCTTGTTGGCACCAAATAAGGATTATTTAGAAAAGGCAATTTTTGGAAATTTGCTGACACACGTGTGAGCAAATAATTAAGACTAATTGTTGTAGGAATCAAGAAATTATCCTAATTAACCTTAGTTAATTAGTGAGTAGGTTTATTTGGTGAGAGTGATGTGAGGTAGGGTAGGATCAAGGTTCAATTTAGCTTAATCTAAATTTAAAATTTAGATTAATTATAGTTTAGTAGAATTGAAGTCATGTGGAGGAATAAATAAATTAAAATTTATTTAAAGGGA
>MU223220.1:805547-846813 GCA_018584345.1 Thuja plicata
ATCAAGGTTCAATTTAGCTTAATCTAAATTTAAAATTTAGATTAATTATAGTTTAGTAGAATTGAAGTCATGTGGAGGAATAAATAAATTAAAATTTATTTAAAGGGACTAATAAGGGATAATGTATATAAATAAAATTTAATACATTAAAGGGGATGGTATTTAAATTAAATTCAAATACTAACGAAAGTGAATTATATTTAATTAAATAAATAGAAGAATATAACAAATATAATTAATTAAAATTAACTATAATGTTATAGGAATATTAATTAAATTAATATAAGGATGATTTTAGACATCTACATATAGTTCCTTTATCTTCAAATGGACAAGGTGTATCATTACCCATTCTTATTGTACCACCATTGTAATACTCAAAAGTGTTAAACTTTTCTTTGTCACAAGTCATGTGGTGAGTGCAACCACTATCTATAATCTAGATGTCATTCTTGCTAACCTTAGATATGAGTGCAGTATCTACATACATTTCATCTTCATCTAAATCATCTTTCACAACCTTAAATATCATCTTGACATCTTCATCAGGTTCGATGTCAGTATCTTCATCATTGCAAGCAGCTAGGTAGCTGGCTTTCTTTCCTTTTACCTTGTAGTTTCGAGTATCTCTTCTTTCTGATTGTTAGTAACTTCTGTAATCTTTGTTATCACCTCTGTCAGATTTCTTCTGAAAAGATCTGTTATTAACTCTGTCATATTTTCTTCTATTAGGACATCTTATAAAAAAGTGCCCAATCTCTTTACAATTAAGGCATACAAGTGGTAACTTGCCTTTGTATTTACCTTTGCCTCTCTGCATTCTTCTAGCCATAAGTGCTTCTATTTCATCTAGATCTTCTTCTTCACTTTCACTTTCACTATCTCTTCTAGATGTGTGTATATGGATTGATTTGCTTATTCTCATAAAATATTTAAATGCAGACTCTAAGTTCAGTAAGACACTATTATCAAAGTTATTCATCTCAAATGAAATTAGTCTACCAATTAAACTATCAAGAGTGACTGTATTGTTTGCTACTGCTCTCATTTCTTGAATGGTAGAAACTCTAATAGCATATACAGGCAGTAAGGCTCTTAATATTTTACTTACCACTATCTCCTCTTCAAGTGTACCTCCAACTCCTCATATAGCATTGACTACTTCTTTGATTATTGTGTTGTACTATGTGATGTTTTCTCCTTCTGTCATTCTGAGATCATCAAAATTTCCTCTAAGGGTTTCTTCCTTATCTCTTAGAACATTTGTATCACCTCCATGTACAAGTTTCAGTTTGTCCCACATCTTCTTTGCAGTTTTGCAATCTTTGACATCTTCAAATTCAACATCAAAGAGTGAGGAAGAAAGCTCTATGACCATGCAATTGTTCTCATGCTTCTCTCTCAATTGTTCTAATGTTAATACTCCTGTGGGAAGCACATATTCAGTATCTAGGAATTGAGTAACATCATTACCAATACATGATAAGTGGATTCTTATCCTGCTTTGCCATGAAGCAAAGTTGTATTTGTTAAACTTGAGGACATCTCATCTGTTCATTTTTTGATCTTGACTTAGCTCTTGAAACCTTCCTTTCTAAGAACACAAGATCTGATACCAATTGTTAGTAATAACTGAGAGGGAGGAGAATAAGTCGCCTCAAAAATTTATCCTTCAAACTTAACCACCAATCAATAAATCTTAGATTATTATGTCCCTACAAGATGCATGCCATGAAATAATAATAATGATTAACTATCTATCAATTTTCTCAGTCAATACTTATTCTTTCTTTATTACTGATAAGCAGTATAACTATTTACCGAAACTTAGTAAATAAGCAGTGTATACTGATCAATCTAGAGTTAGTTATGTAAGATGTGAAATAGTAAAGAAATGAATCATACACACATAACACATGAATTTTAACATGGAAACCCTGTTAAGGGAAAAACCACTGGGACCAGTACCCCAAATTTTCACTCTTCTGAAGTGAGTCGTGTTAGGAGTCAACCCTGTTAAAGGTTATAAACACACTGTTAAGTGCGACCTTGTTAGAGGATTTTATACATAGAGGTTGTCACATAGTATTGGGCATCTATTTATACCATCCTTGTATCAGCCTCCTTCTTATACTGTCAATAGGTATGGAGAAAGTCCAATGCTACTTTCACGAATCAACCTTTTTGGCACTCCTTGAGATGTACCTCATTATATAGAAGACTTTTAAGTCCTGCTTGGTTAAGAGACTTGATGCTTCAATGGTTAATCTAAAATACTATGACCTGTTCATATTGCAACTTGAATTTTAGATTTTCAAATCTATTTAAGTACATTACCTCTTTGACCAATGTATCAATGCAATCCGTGTGCTCCACACTTTCTTCTCTATGCTGGTGTGTTCACTGTTCGTCAGTTGTCTGCAAAATTCCTTAGTTCTCCTTCAAATATTTTGATTAGTACTACATGAAGTTGTTCTTCATCAGTTTCTCTTTAGCATCCTCTTTCTATTCACTCCCCTTAATCTTGTTCGTAAATTTATTAAGCTTGTCTCTTATATAGACATAATATTCATTATTTCTTGGTTCTTGATTCTTGGCATGATAAACAATCTAGCCAATTAGATTTAAAGCATAAATCCTGATTTGTCTCACAGATATCTTCTTGCCAACTATATAAATCATCTTTAAATCAATCACTTATCTCTAGTCGAATAAAACAAAGTAGACAACCAGTTAAGTCTATATTTAGTTCTGCCAGCTAGATATTTTGTCATTTTTTGAACTCTTTGTTATGTTGGTCACTACTGCAGTTAGTTGTCAGTGACAACTGACTGATCCATTGGTGAGACTCTAGCTAGCTTCGTGATCTCCATTTGTTGGTCATTATTGGAATTTTTCTCGTTGGGAAACCTTCTGACCTTGCTCATCGGGTATTCTATGGTTTTGCTTCATCAGGAAACACTATGCTTCTGATCATTGGGTATTAATGGGACCGTTCTTCTTTTCTTTGTGTATTGGTGTGCACTCCGTCGGTGTTGTTTTTCACTTAGTGAATACTTGACTTTTATGTATTGCTGAAAGCATAAATTTGGTTCCTTTGGTTCTCTGAAGTCTTTGGCATTATGTACATCACTGTACAGATGATATCAAGTTTACATCAATGATAATATGATCCATTAATTGATTTAATGAATTGCATTATCTTTCAAATTAAAATTATCAAACATTCAATTAGTTACATGTCATCATCGTAGCCATCACCATGGTTTATTATAGCATATCTTTCAGAAGATTATTATCCAAAGATCCAAATGTTGGGGAAATTTTAAAAAATATAAAAAAAAAAAGAGAGAAAAAGTTCCTTGGTGAAAACCTGGTAAAACAGGCACCTTGGTAGCAAAACTAAAGAGAAATCAATCTGTCCTATGGTGAAAATCACTTTTTGTGGTTCCTTGCGCAAGTACCATGATGAAAACTTGGCAAACAGGCATCATGTGTAATTCCTTCCTCTTGCACTCTACACTTGGAGGCAAGTTTCATCCATGTTATCATCCATCTTACATATTCTACCATTCATCTCACTTGCATCCATATTCCCTCTTTTACCTTTGGTCTTGACAAGGTTGAACACATCCATGAGCATCAAGTATCTTGACACCATTATCCTTTACATCAGCTTATTCACTTGTTGCATCCATGCTACCCTATCATGATCTTGCTTCTCCCAAATCCACCTTCATTATTCCAATGCAGTCTTTCCATAATCCCAAATCATACCCTCATAACCTCCATCACCCCTTTATCCTGATTGTGCTATCTTATCCACATCTTACCCCAAATTAATCCATTGGTCTTGATTGGAAATGAAGACTCTAAAGTGAAAAATTTGTTATCAAAAACCTCTTGACATGTCCACTCTTTTGGACCACTCACTTTCATGACATCAGGTTATTATCCTACATGCTCTCTAGCCCTGCATAATTGGCTTTCATTGATTATCCAAAAACATGTTTTGCATTGCTATATCCTTTTTCCTTAGCTTGGGTAATCTTGAGGAGATGGTCCTACGGGTCACATTCACACATTTCATCGATAATGGCCTTTCCATTTCTAATCCATCATCTTCCAAATCCATCTTTCATGTCCTATACCTTGCTAGACATTGGGGGAAAACAAATGTGATCTTGTTTGAGAGATGGTAAATTCTAAAAATCTAAAAATCAAAAAATTCAAAAATCAAAAAAATTCAAAAATCAAAAAATCCAAAAATCCAAAAAAATTTCATAAAATCTTTGAGCTGCATTGTTAAAACCTTTGTTAGATACTAGGTTTTATTTTCCCAAGCTTTATACATGGTTCACTTATCACTTGGGGGAAAATCATTGGTTTTTCTACAAACAAATTCAAAAGTGCTACATCTTGGTCACACAACAGAAGCAGATTTTTAGAAATCAGAGGAGAGATATTTTGGAACCTTTGATGGATATCATTGTTCAACCTAAATATTTTGATCATATAACTTGATGCTTGAGCTTTATTGACCTTATTTTATCAGGATTAAAAATTGACAACACCCTAAATGATCAAAAATTTTATAATTCTTATTGAAAATCTTGATACATTGCGATACACTTGGAATTTTTGATGAGTTTTTCATTGAATTTTTCGAGTCATGTTCTTTTTAGCTAATTGATGATGTTTCGCCTAGATTGGAAATGATGAGGACATGGTTTTTTCTTAGCTTCTGTGTGACTATTTTGAGGAATATCCTTTAACTTGTGCAAATTCATCTAAGGACATGGTCATCAAAGAACGATCGAGGACATCCATATAGGAAGGGGGTTAACCTTTGTTTTTTTATGCGAAAGGATATCTTGAATATTTAGATCTTAAATATCTTAATACCAGAATCCACTTGCAACATTGAATCGGTTGAAACTGGTATTCATACTCCCATAGTTGGTCATTCAACTAGTGAGGGTTGTACTAGTTTCCAAAGGGGTTACCAAATGAGATGAAAGTCATATTCATATTCTTATGGTTGTAGTGGCACCAGTAAGGATTGTATCGACTCCTAGTTCCACAATGCTCAATGATGAAAATATATTTTTCTTTGCATTTCTTTCGCAAACATCAAGGATAATTAGTTGCATTGCATTGCATTTTCATGATAGATTAATTGCATGTTTAAAGGATTTTCCTTAATCAAGGGGGTGGAAGTTAATCATGATTACATCATCAAAGTCCTAATCAATGTCCTCAAATATCTGATCCATGAAATTGATCACATGCTACATTAAGCATATCATCACTATGCATCTGCTCACCTAGGGGCAACCTCACCATTTGATCAACTAAGGGAAATCTAATTCTGTTGATCACCTATACCTATATCTGCACCTGACTCATATCAAATGACCCTATCTATAAGCCTCCCACCATCTAATCAAATCCAATCCAATCCAATCGAATATCAATTAGTCAAATCATCCAATTTATCATCTAACATCAATCATTTATCCTATCATCCATTTTCTCATCTTGAGTGCATCAAATTTCCTAACTCTAGATCTTGAGGAAGGAAAATTAATCCATTTTTTCGTCTCTCTAGATCTTGAGAGTGAATTATCAGTTTATCCAATCAATCCATCAACCTACCTATCCGATTGAAGTCAATACAACATCAACCAAGTGATTCTGACTGACATCAAGTGATATCCGAACATCATCACCTTATCTCAAACATCAACAACATTTTCTCAATCATAACTGTCATCATCAAATTCTCTTCACATTGGGGCATGTTTTGTTGCCAGGATCATCATCAATGTTTATCAAAAATGAAATGATCTTGGATCTATTCATCATTTGTTTCATCCAATCTTTTACATCCAAACATCAATATGTTTTCATTTCTGAGGGGTCATCATCATATCATCAAACTGAGATTCTGCATCATATATTCCATCAAATATGGGGCATTAAAAATTCAAAATTTATTAGTGAGGTGTTCTACAAGTTTTGCATCAGGTTTCACATCAAGTTCTGCATCAGGTTTCACATCAGGTTTTGCATCTGGTTTCACATCAGGATATCAATCAAATTATCAATATTAGGTTTTGCATTAGTTAATCAATCAAACATCAGTATCAAATCAATGATCAGGACATCAAGTTTTCTTTGAATCAATGCACTTCACACATCAATTCAAATAGGGGCATTTGTAGACACCTAAAATTGACCAGGTGTCTCTTAATCATTCAAATCTGCAAATCTCATCCAATTACCCTAAATCTCATCAAATTGTATCAAAATGGATCAAAATCATTCCAATGGACATTTATCAAGCAAATTGGACAAAATCAAATTAAAATCAAAGGATTATTTAATAATTAAATCAAAAAATCAAATTCAAGCCTAAGAGGGATCAATTAAATTATATAATTGATTTTAATGAATTAATTATATAGTTTTAAATCAAAAATCAAATCCAACATATTCCCATACATGGCTAATTTAATTAATTGGTGGAATTAAATAAATCCTAAATATCTTTCAACATAATTTGAGCAACCAATAGTAATTGAGAACACAAAGCACATGGATCACCCATAACTTTGAACCTCAATCACTCATTTTCAGAATTGAACCTCAATCACTCAAATTGTCTTCTTGTCCCACCCTTTGATGACAACCATTTAAATTGTCCCCCTATTTGAAACCATCTCAAATCCTTTCACCTAACCAAGGCTTAATCATGGTCAATTCACTCTACCCCCTAGCCTTGGGAATTTTATATAAATACAAGCCATTTTGTAAGCATATAAAATCCTAGAAAAATGTGGATGCATAGCATCATTATTATAGGCAATCTATGAGAAATTGAGAGCATATTGAGCATTATCATAGAAATTTGGTCATTTTGAGAGCATAATCATGAGCATTTGAGTTGAAAAACACACATATCTTGAGAATTTGAGCTAGATTTAGGCATTTTTGTATCAATTTCTCATTCTAGGATTGTCCTTGAGATAGATTAAGGCTGAGAGATCTTTCAACAAAGCTTAGTTAGAGAACCATGAGACGTCATGGATTTTAATTGCAATTCTTAGGATAAATTGTTATTTCTTTCCATAGAATTGTAGTTGTTAATCCTAATTTCATGAAGGTGTAAATTCTCACACACACAGAGAACCAATGATAATATTAGCTTGTACATCAAAGAAGGACCACATCACAAAATACTATTAGTAGAGATATTTGTTGATGACATATTATTCACTGGTTATGATGACATATTATTCACTGGTTATGATGACCTATGCAAACCATTATCTGTAGCTATGAGTAAAGAATTTGAGATGTCTATGTTTGGTGAGATAAAATTATTTGTTGGATTACAAGTACATCAAATGAATGATGGTATCTACATTACTCAATCAAAATATATCAAGGAGATACTTAAGAAATTTGGTATGGAAGATTCTAAACCTATTGGAACACCCATGTGTACTAGATATAAATTGTCTAAGGATGATGATTCAAAAGAGGTAGATCAAACCAACGACATATCCATGATTGGAAAATTGCAATATGTTGTTCACACCAGACCTCATATTGCATTGGTAGTTGGTATTGTTGCAAGATTTTCAGCCAATCCCAGAGACAGTCACCTAATGGAAATCAAAAGAATTTTGAGATATCTGAAGGGTACTGAAGACTACGGTTTATGGTATAACAAAGGTGGAAACTTTGATTTAAAGGTATTCACTAATGCTGATTGGGCTAGAAGTGTCGACGATAGGAAAAGCACCAGTGGTGGAGCTTTCTTTCTTAGAAAGAGGTTAATGTCTTGGACTAGAAAGAAACATAATTGTATCTCTCAGTCTACATCAGAGGCAAAATATGTTGTTGTAGTAGTGAACTATTCAAACATCATATGGATCAAGCAGTTGTTGTCAGGAATGAAGGAAGAAGTAAAAGAACCAGTGTCATTAACATTTCAAAGAATCTTGTGATGTACACTAAAACCAAGCATATAGCAATAAAGTATCATTTTTTGAGGGAATTAGTACAGAATAAAGAAGTAAGGTTGGAATATGTGAGTACTAAAGAATAGGTTGCAGACATATTCACAAAACCTTTACCTAAGGATGCATTTTTGTATCTTAGAGGAAAGCTAGGGGTGATTCCCCTAATTGAAGCTCACTAAAACATAGTTTAGTGATGCATCAACCCAAGCCACAGTGAAGATCTATCAGTTGAGGTGGGTACATCAGAGCCCATTATAGATGAATTAGTACATTCGGATACATTACAACTTCAAAGAAAAATAGTATTGACTATTGGTATCGATACTTAGTATTTGTGGAGATGGAGTCTTTGACATTTTTTGTCAAAGAGGGAGAGTTTTCTATAATACATAAGAATAATAAAAAAGAGGGAGAGTTTGCTATAATACACAAGAAATTACTTAAGGGAGAGTTCATAACAGAAATAGATAGATTTTAATGTCAGAGGGGTTTTTTTTATAAGAATCAGAATGAAGCTAAGGACACTAAATAATTTTTTGTGTTGCTCTAACAATTCTTTGTATTATGACATGTGTTTCCATGAATGCCAAAGAGGAAAATTGTTGAAGAAAATTATACAATTGTGTATTTTCATTGATGTTACATATGTATATACACTTATGTAGTGATGATACACAAATATCTACATTCACACCGAGCACAGTTGGTGAATAGAATGAGTTGTTTTAGTGTTGACCAAGTTCATTTAGGTATTGAAGAAGTTCAGTGTTGACCGAGTCACTCAGGCATTTCAGTCATGGTCGAGCATTCAGTGCAAGCTGAATAATAGTGATTTACATTCTATAATTAATTGGTTCAATGAGGCTGAGTGAATTGTGATTTACTACTTATTTAGAAGTATATTCAAGCCCATTTGATAGGGCTTATCATATATATGAAAGGTCAAGTTTGGATTGAATGTGTGCAAGAGTGTGTACAAGAAGAAGAGTGGAATTCTATGACATGAAGAGTGAAGGCGAAATCAGATAGGATTCTGATTGAGTGCAGATCACTCGGAGCTGCAATAGAATATTTGATCAACAAGGATCCAGTCATAATTAGAACAAAGATCTGAATCAGGAAAGACAATGGCTTACACATATAGGTCAATTCATTGTTACTCTCTAACAATTGTAGCATTGATCTCAAATCTCTTAACAGAGTAGACTTAACAGTCTTTTTTCTAAATCCTCTCACAAGGTAGTGTTTCTATGTGGAAGTTTTGAAGACCTCTAACAAGGTCACTCCTCACAAGGTGATTAAATCCTTTAATAGGGTCACACCTAATAGTGTGTTATTGTAACCTTTAACAGGGTTGGGTCCTAATAGGGCTCACTTCAGAAGAGTGAAAAATAGTAACTAGTTACATTGGTGGTTTTTTCCATATTGGGTTTCCATGTTAAATCTTGGTGTCACCTGTGTATATGTTATTTTTTTAATGTTTTATGTTTATGCACTTAATCACTAAAGTATAATTGCATTAGATATTGTAAAGATTGCTTTGACACCCGAGTTATAGAAGAATATCTTAATTGACTGAGTAACAGTGTTAAAGTATTTAAGACATCTAAGGGACAAAGGATTTTTTTTGGAGTAACTAATTCACCCCTCCCCTCTCAGTTACTTATCTCATTTCCAACATATAGATCAGACTGTGCAGATTCCAAATATGTAAATTACTTTTAAATTAATTAATTTTTCTATTTTTCATTGAATTTCTACTGAAACAGGCCTACAAACTAGAGATAATGTTCTTTCTTGTTCTTTTAATAACATTTTTATTTGAAAGTTTCTTGGAAAAACAATTATATGACATCAAAATAGAGACAATTCTGCACAATTAAAAAAAATCATATAATTTGGTCAAATTATGCTTGTTGTACATGACAGGTTTTCAAACAACAATTATGCCGAGTAAAATTTTAATGAAAAAATACAAAAAAAATATCGTCAATCTTAACCATTTGATATACCATTCCCCAAAAGGATTTAGAAAATAAGTTTCAATTAGGTCAAGTTTTACTTTGTGTACATGGGCATAGTATGGTCTTGAAACATGGACTATTAAAATGTTCATTTTAGTAATTCCTATGAAAAAATCAAATTTTATCATCTGGGTATTCAAAACAATTGCGTATTTGGAAAGTAGAGTTTGATTACTACAACTTCTATTACTGAATTTTTTTTTAAGATTTGAAATCTCTATGTGTTTCAAATATTCAGGTCAAACAAGAAGAATTTGAAAAAATAGGAAAAATAGTTCCACTTTTTGGCCAAAAAGTGGACTCAACTTCTTGCAAGAACCTCACACGAATCCATCAAGAAGATACCAACAAAAGTTTTCCAAGTGCAATTCACCTGGAATAAGAAAATTTCCAAAATGTTCACAATAGGGTTTGAACAATTGTTTCTGTCCAAAATGCCAAAGTGAGAAAATCAAGTCTAATTCTTCATTATAAGTCACTTTTTAGTCTACAACTAAAGAGGTTAAAATAAAACCAATTAAATCAAATAAATTAAAACCCCCAAAACTTACCCAAACTCAACATGGAATAATTTAATGAATTCCAATTAAATGGAATAGCACTACTACAAAATGGGCAGAAAATATAAAATAGCAATTTAATAATTAAAATCAATATTTTAATTCTAGGTTTTCTGCGACAACTGTGGAACTCTAAATGCACAAAAACGCTCACGGGTCTAACAAAATATGCATATGAAGTCCATATTTTACCTACACAGTACTGGAGATATAATTATATCAATTATAGATACACTATCCATACATGGATGATATTGGCTTAGTATGAAAAATGGTCATTGTAACTAGCTCCAATGCCACTGCTAGGGATACAGAGACACTCAAATCTTGCAGCTCAAGAAAAAATGTGTATGGTCCCTATTCACTGAAACATGTAAACATCAAGTGTATCCACTCATAGTATAAATAGTTGAAGCACATGAACATACATGATATTAAACAACGAAGGAGAATGAGGCATCGTGTAGATCTCACGAATGAGTGACTATGATTTCATCTCACTCATACAATCACATTAGGCATAATATTTAACAATTATGTAAGCATATAAGTGAACATCATTTCATTGAAATTAATATTATATTTACATTAAAAATTTTATTTAAATATAAAGCATGAAAATAATTATTTCTAGCAATATGATCATATATCAATGAAAATATCCATTAAAATAACAGATAGAGAAGGAAAAATATAATAGAAAATGTGATAATCATCATAAAGAATCATCATTTAGATATGATCAAAATGGTAATAACATCATAATCTAGTATTTAAATCAACAATAATATTGTAACTGAAATAATGTAGAATAATCAAATGCATCATACAATGCAACTGGACCTAACTGCATCACATGGATAATCATGAAAGAAAAAATCATGATATAAATATAATGATCTTCGATCTAAATAATATTTGAACATGATAAACAATCATAACCTGGTAACCACTGACATACATTTATGAAACCATGAAATAACATTGTAAGCTATATAATTTTCATTCTCTCATAAATGAAATGAACTAAGTACCATAATAACCTTAGAAAGGTTAGCATCACAAATCATGCAAGAAACAAGCCACAACACAATAGTTCTCACAACCAGGCACAAGGGCATATGAAACTTACCAATACTACAACATAAGTTAGATCACTCCAAAGGTAACAATCTATCATGGGTCCCATATGATCAAACAAAACTACATATAACCACTCAGGCACAAGGTGATATCAACCAATAACATAAAGAAACAAGAACACCCATAACCAAACAAGTCATAAAAAGAAATCCCATCCAACTACATAGAAGCATTATCATAAAAAGAGTCAAAGCCAAATCCCTTAGGATGTCATGCAAAAAGTGAACAGGAGAGGCACTACAGAAGAATTCTTGAGTATGCAAATGAATGAGCACATAATTGATTTTACATAAGAAAATAATGATGGAAAATTCATGTACAATGTTATGGCTATAAAAAAACCCATCAAACCATAGGCAAGGATGATTCCACCATGGCCTCCTTTTTTTGTAATGTATCTCCATCTAAAAATTTTTAATTCTTACTACTATTTATCCATATATACTTTGAATGGAAAAATGGTGAAAGTGGCTATGATATTTTTGGATCTTGATTTTCTACAAGTTATAATTCATCTTATAGTGGGAACCGAAAAAAATCTATTAGCATTGAACAATAAATTAAAAACCAATGAATCCATTACAAAAGGCCATTTAAAATTCAACAATAATAATGATCCTTATAATAATATTGATACAAAGGATAAGTCCCAGCAAGATTACTAAATATAAGTGCAAGAATCAAAATAACAATAGGTATTTAAAAATAAAATTATAAATTTTTTTTTCTGAAAAAGTTAAATCTTCTGATATATACATAACTTGTGTGAATTTGACTTATGATTGTTAATAATAATAGTCCACCAACACAACTAAGAGGGTGAGGGTGAATCAATTGTGAGCCAAATAATTAAACTTTAAACTTTATAAACTAATTACTAAATACAAATCTAAACACATCAAATACAACACCATAACACAAGCCATTATTGTCGAGGAAACCATGTAAAGGGAAAAACCCCTGTGGGAATTAGCACCCACAAATAATGTACTAAAAGTATAGTATCCCTATTAGGAGATTTAGTCCTATTAAGAGATGATTATTACATACAACACATTGTCACTGTTAAATGACAAACCATGTTAGGAGTCAAGAGAAACAAGAGGCTCACTTCCCAGTCACACTGCCCAAATGTGAAGGTTAAATCCACCTTTTGGACTCATTGTCCAAGATACATATAGAGAGATATATAATAACCAATGAACTAACTAATAGAAACTTTATTTTCTTAAATAGTTCCATTGAATTTCATCACAATCACTATCTCTTCTCTACATCTAGCAGAATTCACAACCACAAGCTCGCAACTTACACATTACCTACATACTACCTCATCAAGAAAAAACTCTCCTTTATACAAGTTTATAAAAAATAATTAGGTCAGCTTGTTAAGAATTCCCCAATACACAAAAAATTATATATATCTTTGCTAAGATACACATGATACCTTACAAAATCAAACATTAATTATAATTCATTAATTATACTCAAAGATCCGTAATCCACGCTCACCATCCTCTAAACACATTACACGACGGTAATATGCCATGAATAGATGTTCGCAAGATCACACGCTTCATCTGATGTCACCAAGAACACAGCAACCCAAAAATCACAAGTAACATTCTCCAACATGTCTTCTTATATTCCTTAAGCTCGCAAATCATAACTTGTTCTCGCATCCAAGTTAACCCAAAAACACAATGACTATCTCTTTCATAATTCTTTGTCACTCTTCCGTAACAAGTCTTGACCAAAAACAACTATAACTTATGCCAATAGTAAGATGAAGCCAAGAGACCTTATATCTAAGATCATTGCTCATCCTTGTATACATATCCATGCTCATATGCTTTGAAAGCTTGTACAGTGTCTGTACAGTTCTTTCGGTCTTCTTGTAGTACAAGTGATAAACAATCTATTTGAGACTTCATATGTTTGTAGACCTTATGGCAAGACATATTGTCAATTAGTGTCAAAACACTTAAGACATTCTGAGTTGACCCAAGTGACAGTATCACCCAAGTGATAGTATGACCCGAGTGACAGTATGACCTGAGTAAAGATGTGGACCCAAGTGACAGCGATGAGGCCGACATAGTATATATTGTTATATATTATTTGGTAATTGCAAACTGACTTTCAGTGTTGTATATTTGCATATGATATATATGTAAGATAACCTATTTTATCAAGTATGTAGAAAGCTTTTGTAAAATGAATATATGTGCAAAAGACATGCGAAAATAGATTAACTAAGTGAAAAAGCATTTTGGACAGTAGAGACTTAGCTATCACTATCAGGTGATAAGTTACATTCAAAGGATCATTATCAACAATTACAGTTGCACATAGAAAATCAACAATCAATTCATTCTCACAGGTGGATCAAAAAAATCCTTTAACAAGGTGGACCTAATAGTCCTTTCTCTAAATCTCTTAACAGAGTTGCACTACATTTTGTATTATAATAAATCCTTTAACAAGGTGGACCTAACAAGTCCTTTGTATGCTCCTAACAGGGCAGACCATTAGAAGTGGTCATTGTAAGCTTTAACCAACTAAATTTATACTGTAGTACTAAATTTTGTGGGTATCAACCCCACCCTAGTTTTACTTTCTTTGGAAGGTTTTTGGGTAACCAAATAATTTTTTATGAGTTATGTGTTCTTTACTTTCAATTCTATGCATGTTAGCATTCAAGTTAATTGTGGATTAAGTTTTATTGGTTCCTGATTCACTTGCCCCCCTCTCAGTCACTAGGCACACTATATATTTCCAACAATTGGTATCAAAGCTCTGGTTCTCTTATCATAAGTCTGACAGCCTGATAAAAGATCAAAAAGGATGTAAACCTATAGATTGGAGAAATCCATTTGGAATGAGAAGATAGATCTTAACGTAGCAATGGATCAGGTTAAGAAGCTAAAGGAGTAGCTCTCTCTCTCTCTCTAAAATGAAGAAAAGAATAAGAAGTACAGATGAATGAAAAAAACTATATAGAAGAAAGTGTTGAATAAATATGCAAACACAAAAGCTCAGAAGAAAATGATGTAGCCATTGAAGACCTACTTGGAAAGAATCTCAATTTACACGAAGAAATAAGAAAAATTAAAAGAGAACAAGAAATCCATTCAATCAGGATATGTGAAGTCATAGAATAGAAGAACAAAGTTGAAGATGACAAGAATACATCACAAGAAGACAAAATATTGTTGAGTACAATACTAGAAGAAAAAGACAATGAAATCCATCACTTGTCTATTCCGCAAACTGATTTGGTAAATCAACTCAATAATGCAAAAGAAGAAGTTATCAATTTGAGGACATAAAATGATAGACTACAAACTGAACTCAATACTGAAAAACAAGAAAATGAGAATGTGGCTATTTCGTAAAAAAACATAGATCAAAAAATAGAATTTAGACATCATGGTCTGACTGGATTAGGTTATACTAAACAAGGTGAAACCTCTCAACAAGGAGCAAAGAGGAACAACAAGCCTTCATGCAATCATTGTGGCAAGTTAGGACACACATCAAATAAATTTTGGAGCAATGAAAAGTCAAGATTCAATGGAAAATGTTACAGTTGCAACAAACATGGACATAGAACAAGTGAATGCAAAGAGAAAACCAAGTTTGAAGGGAAATGTTACAAGTGTAACAAACAAGGTCACAAATCCTCCAAGTGTAGAACAAAGAACTGGAATCCTGCTGAACAATTGGATAAAGCAATTTTTGGTTGGGATTACAACACATGGTACATATGTTGTCATTATGGTGAATATGGGCACATTGGTGCAAACTATGTAAAGACTGATTTTAGAAAAAGAGATCCTACCAAGAGATGTTATGTATGTAAGAAAATTACACATCTAAGCAGAAATTGTATGAACAGAGAAGAGTTTGATACTAGCTTTGAGAATGGAAAAGCTAAAGTCTCTAAAATAAGAACATAGATGAGAAATCAATGGGTAAGAAAGTCTCCTGACAATTTAGACCAAAACAATGAAGGATCTACTAACACCCAGAACAACGAATTGGGTGGATCTACCATTATAGAATAAATTCAAGGAGATGATTGGAACTGTGTGATTCAAGATGTAATAAATCAGTTCCAGATGAGATAGTAGTCCAAATCCACATATTGATTCATATAGGACATATCATAAGTACTACTTGAGTCAGATTACAAGTTACACCTGAGCTGAGTCAAGCCATATTGGTAATTGAGAAGAATAGCTACACCTGAGATTCTGAGTAAATCTTGGTTATGCCCGATCTATGCTAACTAATTTATATAGAGCATTTAATGTTTTACCCTAGTGGTTAAAATTATTATAAATGAAGAGTTAATAAGGTCATTATGCACAAAGCATTCAATTCACAAAGATTTCAGAGAACTTGGTGACATAGAGAAAGTTTGTACTCCAGAGCAAAGTTTGAACAATTTATCTGAACAAGATATGGTATCCACTTCCAGTAGCAAGGAAAAAAAGGGTTCAGAGATGGTGGTGAGGAATACAAATTGTGATCCTCCTGTGTTCAAATTGTATCTTGTAATTGCTGCAGAAGTAGACGCGATGGGAGCTCACTCTTTGATTCCTCTGAGTGTACTACTGGTAAATGACATTCATAGTTTTTATCACTGCAAGCTACAGGAACTTGGAAATGTGGAAATTAATGAAGCATTTGATTCATTATGTGAGGATGGAAATTTGAAGCCCGAGCAAAAACACATTGAGACCAAGGGTTTAACACACATCATGCATATGCCAAAGAAATTCCATGTGAAATGGGTTAGGTATGTTCTCAGTCATGTTCATAACATGCAAATATGGTTTGATAAACAAGAACAGATTACAAAGAAAAAGATACACCGCATCACTGGATTTCCCATGCTTGACAAACCTAAGGCCACCAAAACCCTAAACAAGGATGATTTGGGAAAAGTGACTCTTGCCAAGTGGGACGACAAAGGAATGAGACTGAATGGAGTAAATGATAATGAATTAAATTTTGGCATCCATGTAATTGCTCACAAAATATACATCTCCAACTGACCCAACAATGTTCTGTGTGAAGCTATTGACCTAGTCTATAATTTTATAAAGAAGAACTTGATATTTGACCTTGCAGAACTTCAACTCATCGAATTTTGCAAGAATATGGAGAGCGTCCAGGTATCAAAGGCTAATTATTGTAAGTTTGGCTCACTCTTGATATATATACTATTTTATGTTGAAAAGTTCTTTCCTTCTAAGGGTAAAATAGTATGGAAGAAGGATAGGGAAGCCATATGTCAGATCAATGACTATATAGCAGAAATAGGAGATAATTTTGATAGTATCATGGATGGGTACTTTGAAAACTTCAAACAAAAAATGCAGAGTAGATAAAGAATCCCCAAGAAACTAGTTGAGGACTATAAAGATGATATTTTTTTCCTAGTTGATTGTGAAAAAGTCTATATTCAAGCAGTAAGACCTAGGACTGCATGTGTGAAACCTCTCTCCTATGAGGTCAATATAGATGATACTAAGAACATCATAGAAGCTCTTGTTAATGAACATGTTAATCCAAAGGTACCTTACTTTGGAATGTATGAGGAAGAAAAATATAGGATTTCCATAGAAATTGAAATCCCTAAGATATTGAAAAGAGGAGAGAAAAGGCTTAACAAATTATAGAAAAAGTATGGCAAGACCTTGAACTCCCCTTCCACCACTAACAAGGAAGATGTTGAAATAGAGGATATCCAATCAGAGGAAGAAACTAAAGTTGAACCTCCTCAGAAGAAGAGGAAGGCAACACCTAAATAGAAAAAAGAGGAAGAAACTAAAGTTGAACCTCCTCAGAAGAAGAGGAAGGCAACACCTAAATAGAAAAAGGTCCCTACCCCTATTCTCACATAGAGAAAATCCAAGAGAAAACTTAATTTGGGTAAAAATAGTGATGATGAAGATGATACTATGGTTTTCAAGAAACCACCACCTTCACTTGAGTAGAAGATTAAGGAACTTATAGAAGGTAGAGCAATGATCTCTGTAAAATCACTTAACTACTCTTCTCGATCAAAAGAAGAAAAGAAGCAAATTGAAGAAGCAACTGTTGAGAAGATGGCCTAATCGAAATATGACCCTTCCAAGTTGAAGAGTTATATGAATGTAGATTTATACAAGGAAATCTATATCCCATGGTCAAATGTAGTAGGAATGGAAAAGGATATAAGGGAAGAGACACTTAAGCAAGTTATGCCTGCAATGAAGGGAAAAGAAATCAAGGAAGCTCTAAGAAAGTATGAAAACAATCATACACCCAGATTCAAAACATTTCAGATTCTAAACAATAACATTGAAGATGTAGTGAAGCGAGCCACATTAGTGTGGAAAAAAATCTTTGAGAAGAAAGTTGATGATGATAAAATAGAGATCCCGAGTACAGATTACGAGGATAATACTCTACTCGAGGTACAAACTATTGAAGAGTTAGATGCTGAACATATAGCAGTTGAGGTAATGGCATCATTGCAACAATCTCCAAGTTAGAACATCATACCTCCAAGAAAAGACAAGATTGAAGAACCATCAGACCGAGTAGCAACCGAGCAACAAGCTCCAATCAATACTGAGACAAGCATGCCCGAGTCACAGAAGGATAAGGTAAATTTCTCTACTGCCAGTATTGATTCATCAGTTCACATTAGTCCAACAATTGGTACACCATCATCTAATGTAGTAAAGGTCAATGACCTAGTAGGACTAAACATTGATAGAAAGGTTGAGGAAAGTAAAATCAAGGCACTTATTCCTTTCCTGAGTCCCAAGGTAAAGGGAAAAGAAAAGTTAATAAACACTAGTGAGATTGATCTTGATGAAGAGATTGTCATTCCAAACTGGGATCAGTCCAATCTTTTTGAAGAGAAAATGGAAATTTTGGGTGAGGTATGGATGAAAAGAGCTACACAACAAAAGATTAGAAGGGAAAGAAAGAGGAATAAGGTACTCATAGACATCAAAAGCATATTTTTTGATGCTTTACAGATTGAGGTCAATGAGACTGAAACAATATTGGATCAACTTGTTGACATTGTCCAAAAGTTCAATATGGACATGAATGGTCAAGAGAAGCTGCAAGAGAAGGCAGAGAAGAAATTTGAGAACAAGGTTCTTGAAAACATTGCAAAGAAGATTGCAATTGATCAGGTGCAACTAACAAATATCATCAGCACTCTTGAAACAACTGTAGCCAATGAGCTAGAATTATTGTAAAGCTGAGTGACTCCTCCAACTTTACCACTCCAATAAAAGAAAAGTTAGCAAAGGTTGACAGTGACATGAAGGAAAGTGCAAAGCTATTAGCAGCTGACCTGAGCACCAGTTCAGCTCATTTCTTAAAAATCAAGTATCTAACAAGTCTTTAGGCTGAATTATTGAATGAAGAAGAAGGAACTAGAGAGTCCCTCATAGACATATAGATCCATCTCCTACCCCACATGGAGACCATGCAAAAATGTATTGCACATGCCAAGACACTCATACACGGAAACAACTTCTCTATTGCTGAAACTATAGTGGATTTTTCTAGAGAACTTCAAATTGAATTGCATATATTGAAGATACTACAGGAGAATTGGGACAACACTTTGCCTCAAATTTTGAAGGTACATAGTGACTTCCTATCCTACTTCGGGATCACTGTGTAAATAATATTTTGGCATTTTGTCAAAAAGAAGGGGGAAAAGGATATCATTGTATATTGTATAGAAAAGGATATCATTGTATAGTATACATAGTGTTTAGTATATATATTATGGAGAAAATATACTTTACAAAATAGTTTTGAAAAATACAAAAATAGAGCAAGTCAGACCCAAGCATAAGAATAGATTCATAACCCGAGCAGTCAGTAAGGGGTAGATTTTTACTTAACAGTTGCATAAATCAATGATAAAGTGTTTTTGTCACTAATTCCAAAGGAGAAGATTGTATACCTTATGGAAAGACATATTGTCAATTAGTGTCAAAACACTTAAGACATTGTAAGTCAACCCGAGTGACAGTATGACTTGAGTGACATTATGACCCAAGTAAAGATGTGGACACGAGTGACAGTTTTGAGGCCGACATAGTATATATTGTTATATATTATTTTGTAATTGCAAGATGACTTTCAGTGTTGTATATTTGCATATAATATATAGGTAAGATAACTTGTTTTATCAAGTATGTAGAAAGTATTTGTAAGATGAATGTATGTGCATAAGACATGCAAAAATAGATTAACTAAGTGTAGAAGAAATTTGGACAGTAGATACTTATCTATCACTATTAGGTGATCAATTACATTCAAATGATCATTATCAACAATTACAGTTGCATAGAGTAGATCAACAACTGATTCATTCTCATAGGTAGGCCAATAAAATCCTTTAACAAGGTGGACCTAATAGTCCTTTCTCTAAATCTCTTAATAGAGTTGCACTAAATTTTGTATTGTAATAAATCCTTTAACAAGGTGGACCTAACAAGTCCTTTGTATGCTCCTAACAGGGCATACCATCAGAAGTGGTCGTTGTAAGCTTTAATTGACTAAATTTATACTACAGTACTACATCTTGTGGGTATCATCCCCACCCCAGTTTTAATTTCTTTGGAAGGTTTCTAGGTAACCAAATAATGTATTATGAGTCATGTGTTCTTTACTTTCAGTTCTATGCATGTTATCATTCAGGTTAATTGTGCATTAAGTTTTATTGGTTCCTAATTCACCCCCTCCCCCTCTCAGTCACTGGGAACACTATATATTTCTAACAATGTTGATATCAATAAAAACCATGAATATCAATGCCTCTAACAGAAACAATTTCAACAATATTCCCCTTTAGTTTTTATGGAAACGTATGAGAAAATAGATTAGCCCAAACAATATCTTTCTCAATAGAATCTTCTCAATATCCTCTTCATAGCACCCCCTAAAATAGTAGGGATTTTCTACTTGTATCCCTCCCCCTTTGACATCAATGGAAACATTTTCCATATCTCTTATCCTTCTCTGACCATCCTACCTCTTCAAGGTATATCTTTTTCAAATCTTCTTGCCTTAAACAACCAGGTGCTCAATCACTTAAATATGTTTTCTTGTGTTCTTGTGAGCACTCCCCCTGAGGAGTGGATCCAAGAATCAAGTCCATGGAATTATATAGCTCTGATAGCTATTGGAATGATGCATTTGTGTGTCATTTAGTTCTCACGAGGAGGGGTTCCCACCCCAATCATACCTCTGAGATACTGAAAGGCATCTTTTGACAAATGTTTTATAAATATATATGTTATTTTCTCCTTTGTACTGATGTACTCCTATCTAACTTCCTTTTCTGCAACTTTGTCTCTTAAGAAGTGATATTTGATTGAAATGTGTTTGGTCTTTGAATGCATAACAAGATTCTTTGACATTGTACTATCTTAAAATGGAAGCACTTCCATGTTAAAAATGTTTAGCCCTCCTTAGGGAATGTTTTTGACCATCATCATATTGTCCCCTTATTTATGAAGCCTCTCCTGATTTTGTGCCTATTTAGGACCCTGATTGGGCCTCTCCAGACACTATCTATTACACCTAGCACATTTTCCAGGGGTTCTGACTCCCTGGGTCATGGTTGACCTCGACCTTGACCTAGTTTTGGGTTGACCTCAATTTTTACCCAGTTCCCCTTTCCAATTTGAATGTTTGTTAGTTGTCAGGGGTCATCAAAAGTTCATTTCCCACTTTTGGGTCAGCTGTTTTGGGTTCCGAAGCGATGAATCTTAAATTATGTTTAATATAGATACTCTTCTAGGTATATAGGTCTAATTATAATTTAATTCTCCTATGTAGGCCTCTCTAGAAGATTGTGCCCTAGATTGGTATATAAGGAAGCTTTCTCCTCTCATTTTCTCTAACCAAGCATAAGCACTAACGATCAACTAAGAAAGAATTTTACATGTACTCAAGATTTCAAAGTTCAATCAAGGTTTTCAAGTCTTCCTCTCAAGTATTCAAGTTCTCCATTAAAGATCAAGGATTCACACATTCAAGCCTTTGAAGGGATTTCGTTCAAGCATTCAAGATTCAAGCATTCAAGGCTTAGATCTATCCATCATGGTGGTGTCATCTTCCTTCAAGATCCTTTGTGCATCCTCAAGATTCATTCATTCTCTCTTCAAGGTGGATTCCAAGCATACAATCATGGAGGTTTATTGTTTCTAACATTGAGTCCAAGCTTTCATATTTACATACTTATTTACATTCGAAATACAATTGCATATCTATTGTCATAGCTTCATTATTAGATCTACTTCTACTACTTGATAACATTCTCTATTTGAATTATTGATTTTAAGGTTAATTCCTAAATTGAGGTTTGACAAAGGAAAACACCTCCCCCCAAGAAATAAACCATTTTTATTGTAGGGATAGTTCCAAACAGCGAATTGGAGTGCAGATTCAGATACCCTTTTCAACAAACTATCAGGATCCAGAAGCAGATTTTCTGCTAGAGATTTTGGGTCAGAATCAACATTTTGTTCTGGGTCAAAATCAAAAATTGTAGTTCAAAGGTGACATTCATTTCTAGTCTAGAATTGAAATTTTTTGTAGGGTCAGAATCAGAAATTTTGGGTCAAAAGTGACATTCACTTTTGGGTCAAAATCAAAACTAAATCAGATCGGAAAATGATTTATGGGTTTTCTTTGTCTTTGCATTTCTGTTGTAGATCTAGTTGCAGATTTTCTAGAAACTCAGTGTAGACACCCAAAAATAGCATTCTTCAGATCTATAACATTTTGAGGTTAGTACTTATCTTCAATTAATTTCAATTAAAGTTTTTAATCTTCCCAAATCTATCACACATTCTCTTCTATAAAATGGAATCTAAGGTCTTCCTCTTTATTCTCATTTCCAATCGATTGATTCATTTATACATTGATCCTTCCTTTGGGGTTAATCAATTTGGATCCTTCCTTTGTGTATTTGAGGTTAAAAGGAACATCTTATCTTCCTTACACATAACAATCATCACATTCAACATATACACTACACAATCCTTCCACCCATCACATACCCCACTTTTACCCTTTACATTTTGTTGAACCCGCGATAGACAACTCTTTCTTTTTGGTGTTAGATAATTTGCCTTTTTCCTTAGAGACTAGCTTTTGCATACATGGTAAATTAGTTTTCTTTTATGCTCTTGCATTTTAATATACAAAAAAAAAATCTACATACTCGTAAAAATACAAAAACATTTCTTGCATTTCATTCACTATGAGAAACTTTAAGATGCTTTGGTGTATGGTTATTTTCCTCATTATGATGTTTATGAAAGTATCATCCATTTCATCATGTTTTTTACTCTTCATGTTTCACATTCTCAAGCTATTATGAGATTAACTAATACTATTCTTCCCACTTTCAAAACTTTCATTAAGGATTTGTGTAGTGGACTTATTTCTCTTTTGGATTATGTGAAGAATTGGGTAGATGATACCCCATTTACTAATCTTCTTAATCCTAATCCTATCATTTGTAATCTAGTTCCTAATCCTCCTAATCCTCATCCTATCCTTCCTAATCCAATTCCTAACATTCCTACTCCTATTTCTCCATCTTCAATCCCTAGTCCTTCCCACACATATGATGGGGCTTAAAATAGGGTTCATGATGCATATGTGCAAGAATTATTTCATTTACCTTCCCCTTCTTATCTGATCGATGATGATATCAAAGGAAAGAACAAAGAAACCTCTTCTAAACCTATCATTCCACCATCCACAAAATTTCCTCATGACCACCATAAACAATCACTTCTTGTAGAAGCTTTGCAAGATATGTACACTACCGGATACACTATGGTGGATAAACAAGGCTATAGGGGTTTAGGGCTTGGTGTTAATGAACATGGCATTAAAAACCCGGTTCATTTATCCCCTAAACAAGATATGCATGGTATAGGTTTCCCATCTTCTCAAATCAAGGTGGTTGATCTTAACTGTCACCCTCCTTTTCATTTTCTTCTTCCAACACCTTCCTTAGTTCACCCTGATACTCCTCAAGATGTGGTTAAGAGAGTGTATATTCAATTACAAAATTCTAAGAAAGAAATCTTTAAACCTATGCTGAAAAAATGCTCTCTCTAAATACAAATGTCCTTTCCACTACAGTAATACACAATTACTTTGTAATTGTGTGCATTTCAGGCTATATGTTAGAGAAAAAGTTTTTTTAGGAATTATATCTCATTCCAGTGCAGTATTACAATTTCTTCACAATTTTGATATAGGGCATTCCCCTCATTCTTCTATAAATTAGATCATTTTTCTCCTCTTGTCTCTTAATTGGGGGGCAAGAGGTATTTCCTTCCATTCTTCTAGGATCCATTATTCTCTTGGCATGTATTTTGTTTTGAGTTTAATTTGTTATTCTTTCTATATTCTATCCCTATGATTTTCTATTATGGTACATACTTCCTTCGCTCATAATCATTCATGATATCTTTTCTAGGATATTTGTTTTGTAAAGATATCTCTTTGCTACAACATCTCTTGATACAATTAGTATATCCCTTGCTTTCATTCTTCGGGGGAAAGGTTTTCCTTCTTCCTCTACCTAAGGATCTACTTTCCTTAGCTTAGTGGCACTTTTTTATTCTACAACATTATTTCCTTATAAAGATTTATGTTTTCGCTATGAATACCCTCTTATATGAGAGGTGATGTCCTAGGTCCTCACCTCTTCTTTATTTTTCAAATTATGTTCTTTATAAACTCTTGTCCTTGCTTTGGGTTAGAGTTTAATTCCTTCATTCTGAGATTCCTCTTCCTCTTGATCGCAAGGGGTTTGATGATTAGAGCTTTGGTCCCTCTTTGATTTTATTTGGAAGATGATATTTAATTATCCTAAGAACTCCTATGGTGGGGGTCTTTCTGATAAGTTCTCTTCCTCTTTTAGGATCCTTTCTTGATATGTGACATATCCATTTCATGATTATCTATGCTCTTAGAGGTAAGGGTCAATGCTCTTTGCTAAGGATATAGTATATATTATTGTTAAGCTAGATTTCTCCTTACCTTGTTAAGTAGGTATCCTCCTCTTACATATCCTGCATAGTGGGTATTCATGATAAGGAGGGGGGAATATATACGATCTCCCTTATACTATAGTTTACATTTTACAACATGCTAAATCCTCGGAAGGTAACACACATAAGTTGCTAAATCCTAAAGAGACACGCATTTTTATTTTTATTTTTATTTTTGCTAAATCCTTGGAAGGTAACGCACATAAGTTGCTAAATCTAGAAGAGATACACATTTTCCAAAATTGCTAAGTCCTTGCAAGGTAACGCACATAAGTTGCTAAATCCTGAAAAGACACGCATTTTATATTCCATAGTGATGTAAGAATGTAGATCTATGGATATTCCAAAAGCCATCTGAAAACACATTACAATTACAAAGCACAATTCATGGGTGAACCTGTTGGGCTCTCCCTCTTTGGTTATTCATGGTAAAGTGGTCATCTTACTAGGAAAGGTAATCACTTTCTCTTTTC
The DNA here is from genome assembly GCA_018584345.1 of Thuja plicata. Taxonomy (NCBI): domain Eukaryota; kingdom Viridiplantae; phylum Streptophyta; class Pinopsida; order Cupressales; family Cupressaceae; genus Thuja; species Thuja plicata. Next base: position 830,902 of record MU223220.1, read on the forward strand.
TCTCTTTCACTTTCATGCTAGTAGGATTAGATCATGAATCTATGAACTATTTATTGTGTTGCTCTTGTCTTGCTTATGTAGTCACATATGCTTTCTATGATTAGTTTCTCTTTTCTTTCATATCTTTGTGCATGTATGTTGAGTTAGAATCCTTGGTCAGGGGGCTCACGTCCTTGACTAAGTGATGTTCTACCTTGTTGTGATCCATTTGAGTCTTTATTCTAACTTTACCGTGAGTATGTTCGATTTCCATACTCCCAATAAAGTGGGGGCTTAATGTATCATCTTAAAATGGAAGCACTTCCATGTTAAGAATGTTTATCCCTCCTTAGGGATTGTTTTTGAGCATCATCATATTTTCCCCTCCTTTCTACACCCTCCCCTACTTCTGTGCCTATTTAGGACCCTGATTGGTCCTCTCTCGATACTATCTATCCCATCTGGAAAATTTTCTAGGTGTTCTAACTCCCTGGGTCAACGTCAACCTTGACCTTAACCTAGGTCAGGGTCAACCTCAATTTTGACCGAGGTCCCCCTTTCCAATTTGATAGTTTGTCAGCTGCCGGGGGTCATTAAAAGTTCATTTCCCACTTCTGGGTTGGCTGTTTTGGGTTCTGAAGTGACGAATCTTAAATTATATTTAATATAGGTCCTCTTCTAGGGATATAGGTCTAATTGGAATTTAATTCTCCTATGTAGGCCTCTCTAGAAGATTGTGCCCTAGATTCGTATATAAGGAAGCTTTCACCTCTCATTTTCTCTAACCAAGCAAAAGCACTAACCATCAACTAAGCAAGAATTTTACATGTCCTCAAGCTTTCAAAGTTTAATCAAGGTTTTCAAGTCTTCCTCTCAAGTATTAAATTTCTCCATTGAAGATCAAGGATTAAAGAATTCAAGCCTTTGAAAGCATTTGGTTCAAGAATTCAAGCCCTATATCCGATCTTCCTTCAAGATCCTTTGTGCATGCTCAAGATTCATTCATTCTCTCTTCAAGGTGGATTCAAAGCATACAATCATGGAGGTTTATGGTTTCTAATACTGATTCCAAGCTTTCATATTTACATACTTGTTTACATTCAAAATACAATTGCATATCTATTGTCATAGCTTCATTATTAGATCTACTTCTACTACTTGCTAGCATTATCTATTTCAATTATTGATTTCAAGGTTAGTTACTAAATCAGGATTTGACTAAGGAAAACCCCTCCCCCCAACAAACAAACCATTTTTCTTGTACGGATAGGTTCAGAGCAGTCAATTGGAGTGTAGATTCGAATACCATTTTTGGCAAACTATCAAGATCCAAAAATAGATTTTATGCTAGATATTTTGGCTTAGAATCGACATTCTATTTTAAGTCAAACTCAAAAATTGTGGGTCAAAGGTGATATTCATTTCTGGGTTAGAATCGACATTTTGTTCAAGGTCAGAATCAGAGATTCTGGGTTGGAATCATAAATTTTGGTTCAAAGGTGACATTCACTTTTGGGTGAAAATCGGAACTGAGTCAAGTCAAAAAAAATATTTCTAGGTTTTCTTCATCTCTGCATTTCTATTCTAGATCTGGTTGCAGATTTTCCAAAAAATCAGTGTAGACACCTGAAAAATAGCATTCTTCATATCTGTAGCATTTTGAGGTTATTACTTGTCTTCAATTCATTTCAATTAAAATTTTTAATCTTCCCAAATCTATCACACACTCTCTTCTATAAAACAAAATTTAAGGTCTTCCTCTTTATTCCAATTTCCAGTCGATTGATTCATTTATGCATTGATCCTTCCTTTGGGGTTAATCAATTTGGATCCTTCCTTTGTGTATATGAGGTTAAAAGGAACATATTATCTTCCTTACACATAAAAATTATCACATTCAACATATACACTATACAATCCATCCACCCATCACACACCCCATTTTTACTCTTTCTAGACATATTCATTGTTCTTGTATTGTGATAATGTATAACCATTGGCTCTTCAAAACTAATCCCAATGTTCGTCAACATCTGCTTCATCCACACAATTAGTGTGCATTTTATAGGAGCAACAATATACTCTGATTCAACATTAGACTGAGCTATAGAATCCTACTTCTTACTTAACCATGAAACCAAGATTTTTCCAATGAAAAATGCACCACCACTTGTGCTCTTTCTGTCATCAACACTTCCTACCCAATCATCATCAGTATAACCATGCAAAGTAATATTATCAGACTTTTTATACCATAAGCCATATTCCAATGTTCCTTTCAAATTCTAAATATCCTCTTAACTTCAAAAATATGTATCTCTTTAGGATCTGCTTGAAATCTCATAGTAATTCCAACTACATTAGCAATGTTTGGTCTAGTGAGTTATATATTGTAAGCATCCAATCATGGATCTGTACTTTTTCTAAAAACTACTATGAGATTCATCAGTAGTAATAAGGTTAGAACTAGTAACCATAGGTGTTCCAACAGGTTTACAATCTTCCATTCCAAACTTTTTCAATAATTCCTTAAGATATTTGGTTTGAGAGATGAAAATACCATGCTTATCTTGACGAATTTGTAAACCAAGGAAAAACTTCACTTCACCAATCATAGACATTTAAAATTCATTTTTTATTTCCTCAAAACTTTTTTCTCATTTCATCATTTCCTCCAAAAATAATATCATCTATAAAGACTTCAAAAATTAAGATTCCATCTTCACTAATTCTCAAATACAAATTACTGTCTGCAATACCTTTTCTAAAACCAAGATGTAGCAAATATCATTCTAACCAAGCATACCATTCTCTAGGTGCTTGTTTTAGTCCATACATTGTCTTTTTCAACTTGCAAACCATGTCTTCATTATCTGTCAAAGGAAAGCCATCAGGCTGCTCAATGTAGACTTTTTCCTTTAGATCTCCATTCAGGAATCCAAATTTCACATCCATCTGATATACCTTAAAGTTCTTGTGTGCTGGATAAGAAAAGAACTTTTTCTAATCTTGCAATAGGAGAAAATATTTCTTCAAAGTCTATGCCTTCTTGTTGTGACTATCCTTTACAAAAAACTCTAGCTTTAATCCTTACAACCATATCTTCTTCACTCATTTTATTTCTAAAAACCCATTTAGTTCCTATAACATTCTTGTCCTTAGGTCTAAGAAAAAATTCCTAAGTAATTTTTTTCTCTATCTGATCCAGCTCTTCCTACATTGCTTCAATCCAAGATCCATCTCTGCATGCTTCATTAGTAGTTTTTGGTTCTACTTGTGAAATCATACAAATCTCATTGCTTATCCTCGATGTTGTCATCATTCCTTTATTTGCATCTATAATAATTTGTTTTTTTGGATGATTTTTCTTAACATGCCTTGGTATCTTTGAAGTTTCAATAGAATCATTCAAGCATATCTCAATTTAATTGTCAACCTCAAGAGTTTCATCTTGACTTTCAGTAATCTCCCTGTTCTATGTAATCTGATTACAGTGATACATTCTCTTTTGAATGTGAAACCTCTCATCAATTCTCACATTAGCACTTACAACTATCTTCCTTAATCTCATATTGAAATATTTATAAGCCTTACTCTTAGTAGAATAGCCAAGGAAAATTCCTTCATCACTTCTAGCATCAAATTTTCCTATTTCATCATCTCTTTTGATATAACAATTGCTATCAAATATTCTGAAGTATTTTACAGTAGGAGCATGATTAAACAAAAGTTCATAAGGTGTCTTACTAGTACCTTCTCTAATCTGAATTCTATTTAAAGAGTAAAATGAAATACCAACAACTTCTCTCAATGAAAATGTGAGACATTCCCTTCAAGAAACATAGTCATGGTAGGATCTAGTATAGTTTATTTTCTTTTCTCTGCAATCCCAATATGTTGTGGAGTCCTAGGAGCTGATTTTTTTTGTATATTCTATGCTCTTAATAGTAGGTATTAAAAATATCACATGTAAAGTCTCTACCTCTATCAGACCTTAAAATTTTTATCTTCACACTTGATTCATTCTCAACTTTTTCTTTGAAAATATTAAACTTATCAAAAGCTTAAAACTTTTCTTTAAAACATGCAACCCACATCATCCTAGAATAGTCATCAACAAAGCGTATAAATTACCTTTCTCCATAGTATAATCTTGTTCTTGTAGGAACACAAATACTTGTATCTGCCAAATCCAACTTTCCCTTTGCTGAGTAAGATTTTCTTTGAAAAATCCTAGTTTGTTTCCCTATCACACACTCTCTACACATGGCGTTAGAGGGCTTCACATTTTTTGGTAAATCTCTCACTGCATTTTTCATACTTTGTTTCAAAAGGTTATAAAAATGTATATGATAAAACCTTCTATTCCATAACCAAATGTCATCAACCTTCATAATAAAACAAGTAGCCTCTGTGGTATTCAATTCAAATACATTACCTCTTGAGTTTGTAGCTGAAGTGATCAAATCTGCTAATTGATTTTTGATAGTACATTTCCCATCAATGAACTTCAACTAATAGCCCTTGTCTACAAGCTTTCAAACACTCAACAAGTTGTGCTTAATTCCATCAACAAGAAATGCATCATCAGTATTACTTTTACCATCAAGAGAAATCAAACCTACTCCAATGATCAATTTTGGAGTGTTATACCCAAATATGACTACACCACTGTCATATTTATTTAGCTGAATAAACTTACTTTTATCACCAGTCATGTATGATGTGAAAAGCCATTATTTATGAACCATTCATATTTCTTTTCAACATGAGAAAATAGGGCTCGTTCATGAATATGCTCATCATCCTTAATAACAATAAATCTAATTTCATCATCAGACACACCTTCACTAGCATAATAAAATTCCTTATCTTTAGAATAATTTGGTCTATGAAACTTAGGCTTATGCTTGGGAACCCTTTTGGGACATCTAGATGCAAAATGACCAATCTTATTACATGCAAAATACTTCAAGGGTAACTTACCTTCATATTTACCCTTACCTCTCTTTTCACTTCTTGCAATCAAAGCCATAAGTTCATCTAGTTTCCTTTCCTCTTCTACTATATTTTCCCAATCATCATCGTATTCACCAAGTTTTTCATACATGTTTTCTCTGTTGGTGCTCGCAATACTTGATTTAAAGCCTTTTTGTCATTGTGCACAGTTGCCTTGAATACAGATTCTACCTTAGGTAAAGTATCTCCCAGCTCTGTGGCCTCAAAGGTGGTCAAATTAGCAATCAATATCTCTCTTTGGAAGTTCATTGTCAAGGGTATGATCTCTTCTATTGCTTGCACTTTGTTTTTGTAAACATGTGTCAAAGATATGAGAATATTTGAGATCACTTCTTCTTTAGTATATGTGCCTCCAGAGTTTCTAATCCCTGTAACAACCTCTGTAACCCTTTGTACATATGCTCTGACATTCTCATCATCTTGCATTCTTAAACTCTCCATCTTAGTCTTCCAATTTTTCTATTTCACCTACTTGGTAAACTTATCTCCTTCATATAACACCTCTAGTATTGTCCAGATTTTATGTGCAGAATCCAAGTCTTTAACCTCTATGAATTCACCCTCAGAGAGAGCATTGACCAATGCTTCTCTTGCAACCATATTAAAACTCAACATCTTCTTTTCATCTTCAATAGCTTTATCTATTTTAACTTTAGGCTTCATCTGTTCATCCTTTGTTTTAATCATCCAGCAGTCAATTCCTAAACTGATTATCTGAGTTCTCATTTTGTTCTTCTAACTATCAAAAATTTTAGGATCAAATTTTGGACTCTCCTTCCTATATATGCCATCTTCATGATCACCTAAAGATGTTAAGTTTCCTCTCAAATCATGACAAGCTCTGATACCAATTGTTAACAATAATAGTCTACAATACAAATGAGAGGTGGGGTGAATCAGTTGTAAGCCAAATATTTAAACTTTAAACTTTATAAACTAATTACTCAAGGCAAATCTGAACACATCAAATACAACACCACAACAAAAGAATTTGTTGTGAAGGAAACCCTGTTAAGGGAAATACCCAGTGGGAATTAGCACCCACAAATAATGTACTAAAATTATAGTATCCCTGTTTGGAGATTTACCCCTGTTAGGAAATAATTATTACATATAATACATAGTCCATGTTAAAGGACAGACCTTGTTAGGATTCAAGATAAATAAGAGGCTCACTGCCAAGGCACACTGTCCAAATGTGAATGTTAAATCCAAATTTTAGACTCACTGTCTAAAATATATATAGAGAGATATACAATAACCAATGAACGTATTGATAGCAACTTTCTTTTCTTAAACAGTTCTAATGAAGTTCATCACAATCACTATCTCTACTCTGCATCCAACAAAATTCACAATTACAAGCTCGTAGCTTCCATATTACCTACTTACTACCTCACCAAGAAACAACTCTCCTTTATACAAGTTTATAATAAACAATTAGGTCGGTCTGCTAAGACTTCCCCAATGCACAAAAAATTATATAGAGCCTTGCTAAGATAGACACAGTACATTACACAAGTAAACATCAATTATACTCCAAGATCCATAATCAATGCCTACCATCCTCTAAACATGTTACACCATTGTAGTCGGTCACAAATAGATCTTCGCAAGATCACATGCTTTAGCTCACGTCACCAAGAACATAGCGACCCAAAAATCACAAGTAACATTCTCCAACATGTCTTCTTCCACGCCTTAAGTTTGAAAATCATAACTCGTGCTCGCATCTAACTTATCCCAAAATACACACACTATCACTTTCATAATTCTATGTCACTGTTTTGTAACCAGTCTTGTCCAAACAACTATAACTTATTCCAACAGTAAGATTAAGCCATGTGACCTTAGATATAAGATCACTACTCATCCCTGTATACATCTCCATGCTCGCATACTTTGAAAGCCCGTACGATGTTCGTAAACTTCTTTTACTCTTCCATTTATCAGTGATAACTAGTGTGTCTGAGACTTCATATGTTGACATTATTGACAAAACATGAATATCAACACCTCTAACAGAAAAAATTTGAACAATGATATCACACATCTTGATCCCTTTTACCACCAATCTCTAGAGATTTAATCCTAGCTCTTAAAATTATCATTCATCACCTTAGATGAGATCTATTGGTGCAAAATTGATCTTGGTAATTTTTTAGCTCCAAATCTAATCGCGTCAAAACTTTTAAAATTAAAAAATCCAAATCAATTACCTTGGTGATCACTTCACTAGCCATTGTAAGCTAGCCTAGTATACATTTTGTTGATTTCTAGGCAAGGCATTTTTATTTATTAAAGATAAATTTTCTCTAATAGTGTGGAAGAATCAAGGACAATCATCGAGGAGTTACCAAGAAGTGCAATAAAACATTATTGATTGTGCAATTATCAAACAATATCATCCCAGGGTTTTTGCATTTTTTGGATATCTTTAGGATTTTCACTCAAAGTCATAAATTCCTTAACAATGTTTGAAAAGAATGCCTATCCTTATAATTCTAGGCATTAAAAATTAAGGTGCATAGATTTAGATTGCAATAGTTAGCGAAACCAAGGCATCTAGTTGTAAAATCACTTCCATGTATTAGTATCGGTTCTACACTTGTGGGGTTAACTTTCACACACATATATCCAACATTAAAAAATGCATAAATAATATATATGTCAAAAATGAAGAGCATAATTTTAAAACCCTAAGAAAATACTTATTGACATCTAAACAAAGAAAATTACATCAAAATTATAACAAAACCCCCACAGGAAAATTTTTATGAATTTTTCGTTCTCAATTCTAACACTATAATAACTTAATTAAACTAATTTAGATAACTTGAAAATTGATATTATTTCTTTCTTTTCTTTTGTTTTTAATGTACAATCACATTCTCTTGCAAAAAAGTGTAGGCTACCTTGAAACTTGTCAAAGAGTTGAGTTATGCCTCATTCAATATTTAAGAAACATATCTTTTGGTTTTACTTAATTAAACATAATTCCTAAAGATTAACTTATACTCAAATTTTAGCCACTTTAGTTCTACCTCTAATATTTATTAATAGTACATTTATTCCTTATAATTTAGTAAGATGTGATTTAATATTCACCCACTTTATATATATATATATATATATATATATATATATATATAAGACAGCATTCTCAAATACAAATTTGGCTATCTTTCTTGGGGTTGGGGTTGGGGTTGGGGTTGGGTAAAAGACATATTGGGGTATGGTTGTTTGTCATACTATTGTTCAATATATACTTTTTTCTTATAAATTAACAAAATGAATATACAATTTAATTTAAAAATTAAAAATAAAAAAATAAAAATAAAAATAAAAAATTTAAGAAATTCATAAGATAAATTAGCTTCTTAAATTTTAAAAAAGGAAACATATATAGATCACCACAAGACACCATTCATTAAAAAAAAAATGCATTACCCTACACAAAATTCATTCGAAAAATTAATTTCTTAAATTTAAAAAAAAATATGAAAAACATATTCTCCTTAGTCACTTCCTTTTCTTGTTCGTGCGGCCAAAGAGGAGAAACGGAGTCTGAATAGGACCAAACCAGGGAAGAAACAGTTTGACAGATTTATTTAGCAGTCAGCCCTTTTTCCGAAAAGGCCTCTTAGGGAATATGCGGTTGGATATGCTTTTGGGTGGAAAAATGTCCCTGGGAAGCATCATATTTGCTTGGCTGAAAACTTCTTGCCTTCAAATCTATTTCAATCAGGGAATATAATCTGCAAGCTGTTTTTACATCCTGAGAATAATATTACTCATCGCCCATTGCCCACTCAACCTCCTGACTGATCATCAAAAGAATCGCATCTTCAAAATGTAGAGGAAAGTAATGCAAGATCATCTATCTGGACGAGGTATATTCTGCTTTTTTGAGTATATCCTTTTATGTTAACTATTTATATCTCTCTGCTATGCCATGGATATAGTGTGGATAACTGTTAGCAATTTGTGTGCTGAGCATTTGCTGGGCAGCTCTCCTTCTGGCAGTTAAGAATACAGATTTATCAGGGGATTAAGATATTGATTGGTCTCTGTTAACTAGTATAAATCTGATTCTGCCAAAGGAGAATTGCTCTGTAACTACTGAGCACAAATATTTTCATTATTTTTTAATGGTTTCATTACTTGTGCTACAGTTTTCATAGCTTTGGGTTTTAGGGGAACAAAATGAAAGCAAACATATATCATTAGTGTAGTTCAGAGGATAGATGTCATAATTTTTGGATATAGTTTCTCTGGATCTATTAATAATAGGAGTAGGTCCTGGAGTTTTTTTAACATAACCTAAATGTAAACCTAGGTGGTGGAAAATTTGATTATAACCTAAAAACAAACCGAGGTGGTGGGCAATTTGATTAATAGGGAGTGTTCTTTAGAAATCTGTAAATTATACCTATCTTGTACATTTGTGGAAATTTCTGATTAGTGATTTATATTCTTTAAATAGTGAAAAAATTGTGTTTCTGAAGGAGGGGTTATAAGTTTGAATCTTATAGGCAGAAGATATATATGCCTAGTAGTAGAAGCACAGTCAGATGTCTCTTACTAATATATCACTTGTAAACCCAAAATCAGATCACCAGATATCACTAATCTTAAGATTAATCAGATGTCCCTTACATTTTAAAAGTATTATGTAATCTTATGTTTATAATAAGCCGCCTGTAAACATAAAATCAGATCAACAGATATCATAAACTAGGAAAGAAATTCAAAATCAGAAACCTACAAATACACGTTTTGTACATTTTATAAATAAAACACTATTTAAAATATCAATTTTTAATTGTTTTGGTGAAAAGGACATCCGATTTGCCGGAAAGATACATATCTCATCTGGGCAACGTCTTATTTTTGGTAAGAAGCTGCGGTCTGTGATGATCTTTTCCTAGAAAATGTGTAATATATCTTCGAATTGACAGCATGGCAAATAGTTGTAAAGAATGATAAAATGTAGGGTGTATACTGAATTAACGAACCATTTTGCAAATGTTGTTCATGTCTGTTAGGGGTGAATGACACTAAAAGGAAAACATGAAGCAGCCTTGTAGACTTCACTGGTAATTGTAGTTTTTGTGCCCTGAACTTTCTAATTTTAGTTTTTAATTTTCTCAAATTTTACAGTTTGGATAATCCTTGAACATTAATATTATTTCTTTGTTTTTCAACCACATTTATACAGGATAGCTTAATGAGAAACCACCACAGTTTGGTTACTGAGTATGCTGGACAACAAGAGACGGATATATGGGTATGTGCTATATCTTTTTCCCATTACATGGTGATTAGTTGCTCTTGGTTAGCTTAGTTTCAGTGCGTTCTAAATGTGTGTATGTATAAATGGTAACAAATAAAGCTGTCATCCAGCCAACTATTATTGTAACACAAAAGAAGCATACCAAATAAGGGTGATAATTCCACATAGAATCATAATCACAAATTTGTTTCGGTGGTTTCCAGATGTTTCCCTACTTTTATGTTTGTTTTGTACAGTAATTCGTTGCAGAGGATCCCTCTCTTCGAAGTTGTCTGTACTTTCAAATTGCATGTTTTTGTTTCTCGGTCTCATCACACGTTTTATTAGTCATTACAATGAGCATTTGCAATAGTGTCCCAATGCTTTTATATGTTTTAAGGTTTTTGGATTTGTCACAGACCCATCTTCCCCAGAATGTTTAATGCATTGCTACTGAATAAGAAGTGTAGTGAAAGAGAGCCATTCTGCTGCTCTGTATAATCATGATTATGAAATACTAGAAATTAAATGCCTCCAAAGTTGCCTTCTAAAACTTGAGTTGCCAGAACTTATTTGACAAATGAAATGTGAGCTTGCAACCAAGCATTATCTACTGGGAACCACAGAGGCAGCTTAGAGACCATGTTTAGTGACCATGGTAGCAATCTGGACGAATAGAAATGGCGGATAAATACATTTATTTGACACTGACAGAGTTTGATGGACTGAAATGATCTGAATTCTGTATTCGATGGGAGTGATTCTTATTTGTTTATAAAAAGAAAAAAATACTTAGAATTCAATATTAGTTGTCTTTTTGAAATTGGGGTTGGGATTTCTATAATGGCAACTTAATGTTTCGACCAATAAAACTTAACTTCTTAAGCAAAATATATCTAACTTAATCATAAATGTAATAATATATGATCTGGGACATAAAAAGTAGATGATCTTTCCCTTGGTTAGTTTTGAAAAAAAAGATGTTTTTGTCAATGTTTTAAAAAAGATGTATTTTTGTCAATGTTTTGTGTATAGTCTGTTTTGATTATAAGGTTTTTATTCTCTTCAAAGACATTTTCAGACAACACTGTCAGGATCATCGAAGATATGGTTAGGTTGGAGTTTTAATTTTGATAGCAATGAATCTGGATACTATTAGTTGTAAAAATAGATGGTTAATATTGAAATATCTCTGATGGAGAATATATAGTATAGACTGGATATGCAGAGAATGATGTCAAGCTTATGACTATGTTTTTGTTTTTGTTTTTTTTTCTTAAAAGAGGGGTAGAAAATTATTCAATTACAAAAGAGCAACAATCAAAGTCACCTAACATTATAGATGTATTTTGATATTTTGTATTTTCTGATATTTTTAAAAATAATAGAATTCTTTGGCTTCAGCTTCTTATTTAACAAAAAAAAAGTATATAAATTGACTTTCAATAATTTTCTTAAATGTAATTATGATGATTTTTTCCTTATTATTTTGTATAGTGCAATGGGCTTTTTATTAGTTATAATATATGTCTACTATTACAATCTAAGAGTGCAGATTCATTTGTTGAGGATATACATTAGATATATTTTTATTTTAAGCCACACTACTTCATTTACAATTGTCTTTTTTGTTGATGACGACAAAACATGGCTCATTTTTGTGAAAACATTCAACACCAAGCATCCCATCAAAAACACCTAACTTAGTGAATGTGTGGTCATCAATATGACTAGCCCATCACAGTAAATAAATCATGTTGAAGGCATGATACTATATTAAAGATATTTGACCTCAAAAGTTGAAGGCTCTTTAATATACAGTTCATATATCTTATAGTTTCTTTTCAATGAGAAATTTTATGAGGTGAAATTAACTTTGAAATTAAACCTTTGGGATAAACAATGTTAGGTCTATTTATATTTAAATAGATAAAATTTTACATTTCTAATAGCTAACTTAGATTGCCTAAGAGTTGAAGAAACAAAAGAGGCCCTATAACTTGTAAACTATCATCATTACAACCATCGGGTCCATACCCCAAAACTAGTTAAAGACTCATAATCGATTGCCCAACAATTAAGATATCAACAACTTCAAAAACTAACAGACGGAGAGAGACAAAATTAACTGTGTACCATAAAAAAAATAGGCATTGTGTTGAACTAATAAAAAGAAATGGAACTAAAAATCAACCATCCCATCCATAGCTAAAATTCAATAGCTTGACCATAACTAACACAAAAAATTACCAACCTACCAACATCTAATAAAGAAAGGATAATAATTTAAGAACTAAAACGAAGGACTAGAAAAATGTAGGCATCAAGCATCCCCCATTGAACCTTTACATTTATCACAAGAGAATGCTTGACTAGGTGGAACCACACCTACACCATTATCTAAGCCATCCTTATTCCAATATCCAAATATTTAATGGATCACGTCCATAGGAAAAGCAACCTTAAAACCTTTGTAATTTCTTTCAATTAATGCTACAAACATTATGTCTTTTCCTAGTGGCATGCAATTGATTAAAAGGATATAGTTAAAATACACCTCAAATTGATGTACCACATCTTCAACATTCTCATCAACAACAAAACAACTAGTCACCTTGTACAATACACAAAACAAGAAAAAATTTAAGCTACGTCAAAACTACTTATCCTTCCCCATGTATACCTATAGCCAAGTAGAAGGTTTCTATAGTTGAAAAAATCCCCATATACAATTCCTCAAATCCATGTCTTATTGAGCTCCTAAACTCTTATCACCTAGTGAAAAACCTTTGGGTTTTTTTTATTTCCTTCTCTATATAAACTATAAACTCTACTATTATATCTTGTCTTAGAACTAACCTCTTCCTATACTTCACATCCTTCTTTGAAAGTTGCTCCTTCCCCTCACTCTTCTCTCCTTTTCTCCAAACCACAAATTGAAATCCATTTCGGAATGACATATTTCATAGCACCAAAAACTATTGATAACATATAATGCTACCATCCCTCCTTATAGTTGAAATAATTAACAATTATAATAAATTTTACAAATCCATAAGAACATAATCTCATACTATAAATACTCTCACACCTTCAAATGAATAATATCATTGCCTTATGCATCACATGTTTCCTATTCTACTCATATTTGGGTGATTAAACATTTATACTTATTGGACCTTCCTTCCCTCCCAATCTCATACCCATATTGATAATCAAGTTAATAATTTGACATATCCTTTCTTGGTATTTTCATTGAAGGTAACCTCATCAAAATAGGTCACCACAACCCTAGCCTTTAATAAAATAGTTTTTAACGACAAATTATAATTTATCCTCACCATTCATTTCCATAGTGACCAGATTTAAGTTTTTTTTTACCCTTAACATGTTCTAATAATTTCCTTTAAGTAGGGACAAACCACATAACAAGGCCCTATCTTCTAGCATACTTTTTTTATTCACATCAAAATTGTAGGATAATATGTCAAGGGGCTAAACTTATCACCCCTAAAATTACATCCTTTTCTTGCCTCACCAACACTCTCTTTTCTTGTCTTTTCAAAATTTAACTTGGCCCAACTAGAATTACGATTAATCTAGTTACAAATCTTTCATTGTTTAGGTTTTTTTAAGGGATTTTTTCACAAGAAATGAATATTGGCCAAGTGTCAACCCAATCTTTCTCATCCACCTTAATATTCTAATCCTCTCTTACCATGGTCACATAAATCCTTAATATTTGATTCCAAATCATTCAAAATCCTATTCACAAGTAATTCTCTTTCTCAAAATATTCTTGTATTCCTTTCTATCGAAATAATCCAAGTGATAAATGCCAAAAATTAGTCATAAATTATCTTCAACCCCCTAATTTTAATCTTAAAATTGCACCTAGGTGAATGAAAATAAATATTAATGTCACCATTCCATTGCCCAAAAATAAATTTCGTAACGTAAATGCATAATCACAATAAATAAAGAGGTGATTTAGTTTTCCCCCTATTTTACCTAGAATGCAAAATGAGGTGTCCAATTCGCCCATCTTCTAAAATCTATCCCAAAAAAGGCTTCATTTGTACATAATAATCCTTAGAAAGGAACACGATTGAAGAAAACCAATGTAAGGATATTGAGCATCCCTTGAACAAATATCAGGCTCCTCTTGAATATAAGAACTAAATAATCTCATAGAAATGCACCTACATCCTTTCCCCTACTAATCTATAGAGTTCTTTGCAAGAAGAAAACATGATCACTTAAAAGGGAAAGTGTTTAGAGAGGAGAAAATAATAGTAATCTGATTAATCATAGAAAAAAGATCTATTTTTAGTCCTTCCATTTAGAATTTAAAGATCAATAGTAACTAACTACTAAACCAATACCAATCTTCTTCAAAATTATAATCCAAAGGTGTCAAAATATATAATCAACCAATTTAATTCTTTTAACTATATATCTTTCTAACTGATTTATCCCCCTTCTTGAATCTCCACATTGTGTCAAGACAAATGAAGTGACAACAAGATAAGAATGTGCATTCTTTTCATGACACTCTTCAAATATTCAAACTATGTAAAATGATTGCACAATCTATCTCATTCTTCTTAGATTCTCCATAAAAATATACAATTTAAATCCTTGTTCATCCTCTTCAATTGTCTTAACCCAATCCCTTTTATTTTTCACCTTACTCACATCTTTTTACTTAAAAAATATTGATGTGAAAAATCAGTGCCATACACCAGAAAGTTCCTTATGTAGCCTCAAATGTCTTACCCACCTTAATTAACATTAGAAAGGAGAGTAAAGAAATATAGTTGTACACCCAAGTATAATTATCACTTTGAATATTTTTTTTTTTTAAATCACTTTAAATATAAATATCCTCATAACCTTAATAAGAAAATCCCAAGAAATCTTACCATGACCCTTATTTATATCTAGCTTCAATATCATACTTTCTAAATTCCTATGCTCCAAAAAATGGATAATCTTGTGGGTTATGACACAACCATCTATTATTTTCCCACCTTTCAAAAATTATCCTATTCATTTGATACAATCATATATCGAAACAAATCTTTAGTTTATTTTTTTCAATGGCTTGGTCACATTCTTATACACAATGTTGTAAATAGATCGATATGTACAATTGGTCTAAATTTGTAGAAGTACTTTAGACACTTATTTTCTTTAGCATGATAACTAAGAAAATAAAATTCATTACCTTTATCACGACCCTTTGTGACCAACATTACGTATCCACAATAAAAATTTCATCATCATCTACATCCCAAAACCCTTGAAAACAATCTTGAAACTCATCTAGCTTAGGAGCTTTCCTCGCACCAAAAAATGTGTATCCTACTAAATCTCCAATGAGAAATGATTCATCAAATTATCATTTTAAGCATCATAAAAAATGGAGGGGATGTTAAAAAATAACACTTCTTTTCCTCTATAGGGGTTAGCGAAAATAGTTTTTGAAGAAGTTGAGATCTTTACTTCTAATTGTTGGAAATAATCAAGACTAACCAAGTTACTGAGAGGGGAGGGGTGAATCAGTAACTCTTAAAACTTTAAAACATTTCTGCACATGTATATACTTTGACCATTCATTCATCTAATCTACTGCA
>MU223220.1:854406-893343 GCA_018584345.1 Thuja plicata
AACCGCTGAGCTTTACAATGTGATTACTGAATGCTCGGTATAAGCTGTGAACTGAGTGATGAGCTCGGTAAGCATACAGAATCGAATAAGTGTTTTCACTGATGAAAAATATAACATAATTCCAACACTAATGACTTAAAAACCTCTCACAACAAAATTACAAGGGAGATAGATACTGAAAATTTGATTTAATAACTTCTTATACTAGTTCAAAGATTAAATGTTTTGTGTTCCAATAACTTTCTTGCTACTATTTCACTCTAAATTTTTATAATGAAATATCTCTTCCTTAAAATTAAAATTCATTTCCACTACTAAATGTTTTTTTGTCAAACCTAAGCTCAATTGTGAGACCCACAAGAGCAATGAAGGCTTCAATATTGTGCACATTTATTTCTCAACCTATATATTTTTGCCAAAAAATTCTACCTAGTTGTTGTTTCAAATGATCACAACTTGGCTAGAGCATGATGATTGTTGTGAGCTGTAATCAAGGCAATGCGTGCTAAGTAGAAAGTTGGGATTTCAAATTAAGATCATATATCCGGAACACATGTGGGAGGGCCTGCAACTCGACTAAGCTCGAATTGAGCCTTTAAGTGTAATGATGAGAAAATATGTGGTATCAATCAGGAAGATCACCGTAGTTTCAAGAGAGGATGAATATCTAGGAGTAATACCCCATATAATTTTCATACCAGGTGCAGCGCAAGGTCCCAAGATTTTACAAATATACAACACAAGTGGCATTCAATTCAGGTTTAGATCACGTTTCTCTTCCTCATCATGATGTAGTCATCCGTCTAGGCCTATTTATCCCCCACAGTTGTTCATTGTTAACCATTTGTTATGAGCTTTCTCTTCCTAATTATGGAATAAATGAAGGAAAATATGGATAACAAGAAGTTAAATTTCAGGATTTCACTACGGATAAAGGAGTGGGAACATACTCTGTTAGGCCCATATTTGGGTAGACAGATGAAGATAGCCTTTAGGCATCTTCCAGGCTGTGTCAATGATGTAATCATGGGCATCACTGGGGATGGTATACTGCTTCCGGATGCCCCCCCATCATCTCTTTCACACTCAGGTGGTTTCGGTGTTTCTGTCGAATTGGTATGATATGGTGCCCGATTACAAAGCCTTCTTTCGCATGACTAAGGATATATTGAAACTGGATTTTTCCTTAGACAGAGAACTTCAAGAGGCAATAAATAGATACTAGTTGTGGTCATCCGAGGCATGGGTCTGAGGGCTTTTTCTGCCAGTTGATCTGGACAATAAGAAAGAAATAGCTCGCATGTATGACATACTAAAGTTGGCTTTGCAAGGTCGGGACATCCAACATCTTCGGAGGGAAATCATCAAGTTCATGGGTATATTACCAAGTGGGATGGTCGCAAACACATTCCTACTTTTTGATCAAATTTTGGTTGTGCTGGCATTCGTTGTAGATGAAGATAGAACACACTTTCCTTCTGCGTCTTCAACTCCTGCAGGCTCGGCCAATTCTGTTAGTGGCAAGGCGTCGGCAAAATCAAAGAATAAAGTAGGAGATAAGTAAAGTTCTGGTCCTCCAATTTTTCTGTGGTGAGGTCATATCTCTTTTGGGCTGGTATAAATTTTGGCCTTGATGGTATATGTTGAAGTACTCTCGGCGGGATTATTTTCTTTTGTCATCTACATATATTTCTCTTATGTTGGTATACTCCTTATTCGGTTTTGGATTTCTTGGTTCTTAGATTAGTTTTTAGCTGCACCAATAGGATGTATGATCCAAGTGTAATGTGTGTAAGGGCAAGGACGGAGGGTTTTCTTGATTGCTTCTTTCCCTCTTGAGCCCTTGAAGTATTGTATACATTATATTAATAAAATATTTCAATGGCTTTAGCCATTTTTGCCCGCAAAAAAAAATCTCTATCTTTGTTCTTAAATTCTACTTATTATTTATGTAACATAAATCAATGGTATCTAGTTATACCTTTCTTCCACTACCTATTTCTAGCCTTTATAAAGTATTGTGATTCATAAAAAAAATGACTTAATATTAATGAGGCATCCTTTATATTTATTATGATCAAGATTAATGATGTTGGCGGGCCTATAATCTAAGCCACTAAATTGGATGAATCAAGATGAAAAGAGGATAAAATTGAACATCTACTACACAATCCATAGAAATCTATCTAATCTATAAATTATGTTTTTCTACTCTACATTCCTATTATTCCAAGCAAAATATCCTTATTTGGCAACCAAATACACCAAAAAGATATTTCCACATCCCTAAAGGAAAGAGAACCCATTGAAGAAGCTCTATTGTACTACATCTTCTCATCTAAGGATAAGATAATATTAAAATTGCCTCCAATTATTCAACTATGTTATTTTAGAAACAACCTCACACCATTGATTCTCTCCCAAAAGAAGAGCTTTATTAGCCTTCAAATTAGGTTTCATGCATGTAAGTCAACACCATAGAGGAGTTATAATGAAGACTAAAAAAAAACACATTTGAGACTAAGAATAGTTTTTTACAACCATGTTGGAGTCATTCTATAACAAAACTAAATCCCTTACAAAACCATGAATATCCAATATGATCCATTCCCCTTTCTTACAAATCCAGTCCAATACTTTGTTCTACACAATCTATAGAACTAAATTCAGATATAGCAATAGGTAATGTGGGAGATGAGATCTCAATTAAAGCCATCAGACTACTTTTTCATCTCTGAATGATGTCTCATTTGGTGGTTGAGTAGGACTAGATGGTGTTTTTATAGGTGCTAAAAGGACATACCTTGGTAACTTGAGGCCTTGTTTAGTACACCATTTTTATATTTTTCAAATTCATCATGATCCCAAAGTCTGTAGTTTCTTTACATAGTTATCTTATTTGATGGTTAAGTAAAACTGGATTTTGGTTTTGTAGGTGCTAAAAGGAAATACCTTGGTAACTTGAGGCCTTGTTTATTACACCATTTATACATTTTATACATTCATCATGAATTCAAAGTTTTTAGTTTATTTTTCTAATTAGTACATTTGATGTTTAACATGATTACAATATCACCAACTTGAAAAAGAAAAAAAAAAAACTCAAATTGCCCTTTGGATTAGATAGCTCCTCAATTTGAACACTTCATAACTTACACACGTTTTACAATACAAATAGGTCTAATGTGTGAAAAATATTAAAAATGTTACCTTTTACAGAAAGTGACACTCAATTTGAGTTACCAAACTAAAATTATGATATAAACAAATTCTCAAAAAATATGCCTTTTTAAATACATTTGCATTAAAAGATTTAAAAAAAAAAACACACTAAAATGTAAGCAAACGTAATCGTACAACCAATCATTAGAACTAGAATGAAAAATAGTTTCTACCGACTATCCACACTCGAAATAAAACCCTCTGTCTGCATATATGTAAAATCCAAACACTTACCCTTTAAAACATTAAATTATTTTCACCAACCAAATTAATATCTGAAAAAGATGGTGTTTTAAAGGACTTTTGAGTAAGAGGGCAGTTGAAGGGCTACAAGGCAAATTTCGTCGCTTGTTGTGGAGGTCTGACCAAGTCGATGGAGTGATTGAAGTGGTGTTGAACACTTCAAACTCTAAAAGAACTGATAAACACTTGCAGATTTTGTGCCAACTTAGGTGCTGTTTATTTGTTTTTTCTCCAAGCCTCCCCAAATCTGTTGATTAGACAACGTTATGGAAAAGTTTAAATAACAGTTTCGGTTTTGATTGCGTAGTAATTTCTTGTTGGGTATGTGAAGTCTAACAGTCATGATTTTTCACCTTCTTCTATTTTTTCATTGGTTAGTTGCATATGCTTCTATATGGAAAGATGTATTTTGGTTAATTGTTAATGAAGAGATTTGCCTGCTTTCACAATGGATGTAGTCAGATTTGGTGAAACACTATAATTTGTTGTGTTTGTGTCTATGTATTTTGTCTATTTTTTTGTGCTGTCTTAAATATTATTTTTAGTTTTATCTACTAATTTATAACTCACATTTTTATCATCAATATTTCCAATCACACTTCATGATCTATCATTAAAATGAAAGAGAGTGAAAGAGATTTGAAAAATACAAATGTAAATATGAAGTGTTACAGACATAAAATGTGAAGTAAGAGATTGAAATCACTGATAAGCCACATGGAGGGGGGAAGGTAAATTAAGCCACCAAAATTACTTACTGATGTTGTGCATTTGCCAGAAAGATGTTGCTCATCACAGGAACATTGGTGGTGAGTTTAGGCTCATCACACGAATGGTTGAGCAGATTACATGGAATTCAAACTCGTAGAAACAACAATAATCCATGTAGCTATGAAGTTTGCCCTATAATCATGCCAAGGTTGACATCCCTGGGCCATTTCTTGTCAATGCTATGAAATTTGGAAGCAATAGAGTGGGCAATTACGAAAAATGGTGAATGAAAGAACTACCAATGATTTTGGGCAGCTTGAAGCAAAATCAATCTGTCAGGGACTCTTCAGAAGACGTGGACAACGTTAATGATACACCAGCATGCATAATAATGAAATTTGCTATGAACAGACTCATCGCTGATCTGAACACCTAGATAGAAGCCCACACAAAATAAACCTCTTGCAGAATGGCATGAATCTTGAATACGGGTCAAACATATGTTATATATTCATGCAAAATAGGTTGGATATTGCACAATAGGCCTTGAGCACAAATTGACACGCTCGAAAAAGGTCAGATAGACCAATATTTTTGCAATTCGGTTCAAAATAGCAGATGGATAGAGAGCAGATTGACCTTCTGCTAAAACATCTTTCATTTTTTTTTCAATTTTTCTGTATAGAAGTTAAAAATGCAAAATTTAAAAATTACCAAAATTGATAAAATCAAAGGTATGTTTTCATTTTTCTAAACACAAAGGTATTTGTTTGGCTTCATGATGCTACAGTGCCAGGGATTTATGCAGGAGTCACCCTTATTCGGGAACAAATTCCAATCACACCTCTGATAGCATATTGGAGTAAGTCAGAAATGTGAAAGCACGAAGCAAAACATCTATTAGTGAAATGATAAACATAATAGGATATCTATCGCATAAAATAAAGAGAATGTAAAATGTATATAGATTCCTTGCATATGTAGGCAAGGTAGATGAGGTAGAAAGGTAGGATTCAAACTGTGATTTAACTTTAGAAAGATGGAACACTTGTAAGCTCATTTGACGAGTGAGTGAGTAAATATCAAATAAGAATACAATAGGTGTTTCACAATTTGAAGATACATGCTCCATGTTATAAAGTGAGAAAAAAAACATAAAATAGCTCAAGTATGTTGGAGTATTAACTCCACTCCAAAATTTATAAACAACTATAAACCTTTGCAAGACAAAATAATATTTCACCAAATAGAGAAACTAATATTTCACCAAAAAGATGAGAGAGGGAGAACCAATAAGGTGTGAGGATAGGTACAACTACCTACCACAAATATTAAATGCAATTAATAATAAAATATCAATGAAGTTTACCTAACCTCCTACCAACTATCAACACAAAATACTAAATGTAGATGAATATTATTAAACCTTACTTGAATCCTAGATGGATGATATGATGCTTAAGATAAACTTAAGTATGTGAGTAAATATGAATTTACTTCAACACCCCACTTAAGTACAATTTAAGGTGTAAAGCAATGCAATATGAGATGCACTATGGGCCCTAACAACAAAGCTATGTTGGGCACCCATGTACCATCCAATGCAATTCAAATAAAAATCTCTCACAAAGCAGAGAAAAGAAAAATTTCCCATGGGAGAAAAG
This sequence comes from Thuja plicata, assembly GCA_018584345.1. Lineage (NCBI taxonomy): Eukaryota > Viridiplantae > Streptophyta > Pinopsida > Cupressales > Cupressaceae > Thuja > Thuja plicata. The sequence goes on from MU223220.1 coordinate 860,247, forward strand.
TCTTCTCCAAAAGAAAGAACATGAAGGATTATGAAGCCTCCAAAAAGATTTTCCCAATACAAGAACATGAATAAAATCATTGAAGCACAAAGAAGTTGTAGAAAACTATCAAAGACTGATATAGTGTTGTAACTAAAAAACCTTCTTTGAAATATATGATGGTAGGGATCAAGAGGACAACAATTTGCATGTGTGCCCCAAACAATATCACCTGATCAATTATCAAACGACAAGAAAGACAATAACATGTGTCAATCAAAAATATAAATTCCACATGAAGTTGCATGCGTGATCTAATCATCCGTAATCAACCAATAAAATTGTAAATGCAAGTACAGTAGTTTTAAGGACCACAATCAACTGTAGATAGAAGGTTGACTCCATGAAATAGGAATAGAAGAGTATCTCAACTCACTCCAAGAAAAACCAAAGAAGGATTAGAACATGTAATATAATACCCCATAATGCTGACTAGGAGTGTTAAGACAGGTCCAGCAAAACATATGTCTCACCAAACAATGGATGAAGGAGAAGATAAAATATTTGAAGTGACCAAATGATAGTACTTGCAATTGAAAAATGGGTGCATACCAAACAACACGGAAACATAAGGTGATAATCCTAAATATTTCTTAGTCATCATGGAGGGTTTCTCATTTGAAAAAGTTATGATTGGAAAACAAGAAAGGAACTACATAACCCCTATGACACTTTATGATACAGTCCAAGCACAATAATATGGCACAACATTTGTGAAAAATCTCCAATTACATGAAGATAAGATAAAGATGTTTCCCTCTAATTCAATGTGTCTACATGATAAAATACTTACAAAAGATGGTCAAATTTCTCCATAAGAACAAAATAAAATAAAATAAATATTGCACCAATGGAAAGTGGACAAAACTACCTTTCCGATGATACCTTGTTTGCAAAAAATAGATGATAGAGGCCCTAGTTTGGCCATTTGAAAAAAAAAATTAGGGCCCAAAGGTGATAAAAAAATGACAAATCCCTCTTTAATATCTGGGAGCTAGGTTATGGTCCTTAATGGGACCATCTTCTCAAAAAATTAGAAAAAATCTACTCCCTTTGGCTGGAGGGGCATCAATATGGGCAATGAAGTGGCATACCCTAGTGGTCGCCCTGGATGCCACCCCCATACTCACAACCACAAAAATGACCAACCACAAATATCAATGCCAAAAGCCAGGTCATTGATATGCTATGAGCCATGATCATCACCATTGAAATCTAAAATATGATTGCCAGCAATAAAATCATAGATAATCACAAAAAAATGTGTGAAAAATCTATGGATTTACAAACCCTTTATACGAGAATAATGAAAAATGATGTAATGGCTTGCCAAATGACCCTTGGAAACATAGGACCAAATATGCACTTAAAAATTATTTTGAAACACAAAGATATAAATCATTCACATAGTGCATCATCAACCAAATAACATAAGCAAGGATACCACACAACGATCCTCAATTGATCATGCGCAAGCCAAAGACACAAAGAACACATCCAAAGGTTCCATGACCACTCCACATACTAATCAAGAATGGAAAGACACATTTAAGCTACCACATGAAAGTTCAAAATAGGTCCATGAACCATATGAAATAAGAGTAGACCATTGTCAATGGTCGTCCATTGAAGAAACAAGTCCATCCTTAGAGCAAACTAAATCAAGATTCATTGTATGCCCAAATTGAAAGTGAGTTGCAGCAGAGCCCCAAACTATGTCAAAAATGACTCTCTAGGGATCCACAACACCCCTACTTCCACACAATCTAGGGCTCTACTAAAGAGTTCCCAAAACCCACATTTACAAGACTAGATCTTCCACTAGCCTTCAACACCAGAAAGGGCCAAAATAAGACACAACTATCTAACCAAGTAATCCAGCAATGAAACAAGGGTTCTATCAACTTTAGATCATCATATTAGATGAAATAAAACACAAATCCACCATTGAGTTTTTACTGAGATCAAATTTGGATACCAATCCCACCATAGGGCTACAAGGAGAAAATATGGATTCCAAAGGGAATCTTACTTGGAACTCCACCAAAAAAAATTTTAACCACCCTAAAAGTCTCTGATCCACATAACAACAACACCCTCCAAGCTAGGGTTCTTGACCAATCCCCTAACTTCTGATGTCCTCAAATCTCTCCTAGGCCTAATAGGGCTAATATGCCACTTTTCCAAAGAAACTACTAGAATCTCAACTCAATTTATTATCCCACCAATTGGGACACTTGTAGGATCATACAAAACATCTAAATCCAAGGATTCACACTTTCATTCCACCCCTAGCCCGAGTTGTCCCTCAAAAACTCAAAACTGGATAGTCACATATGGATGCCTGTCCCAAAGATTCAATCATCTCTCTCTCTCTCCCAACTGCCTCCTGATCTAAGACCTTAAAATTATTAAATTACATCCTCCCCCCTTACTCTCCCCAAAGGCTCAAAACTTTTCCATGGTCGAGTCTCTAGGAAAGAGGATTTTAGTATCAAAACCCTAGTTAGGGCCTTTCACAGACCAGTGAGCAATCAAAAATGGATATCTTTTGATCCCCTACACTTGAGGACTTCAAACCAAATGGAACATTCCACTCAGACACTAAATCAAATTTTCCCCCACTTCAATGGTGCATTGGGATCCATATAGGGTTGTACAACTTAGAAATTCAGTTAGAAATGCAAAAAAATAGTTTAGATTTTATTGATTTCAATTCAAAAACTTTACAAATTTTTCACTCTAACTCTGGAGAGAGGTTTTTCCTACATTTCATATCATTCCCAAGTGGTTCCAACTAATAAAGGTGGTTGTGAATGTTGGGATTCAAAAGTTGCACTTAGCAACTTTGACAGCTTTTAAAACTTTTTGCAAAAGTTGTCAAAACTAACTAAACTTGAAAAGTTTGGTATTTTTAATCCATAGGGTATCTTATAGGGCCTAAAATGACATTCGTACCCTTCCTTAGGTCCCCTAGACTATTCTAGTCTACTCTACCCAAATTGTCCAATTTGACTAAGGTGGACAACTATGTTTATAACATCACTTAGTGTCCCTATTGTCTTACATTTTAGGACTTTATTGAGAACCTTGGATCTAAGATCCAATCATAACCCTAACCCTACTTGTTTTGGTCCATTGATGTGTGTACCATGGATGAACTTGAGGGTGCTCTGTCACAATACTCCTGGGGTGCATTGATCTCAAGTCCTCTTGAGACAAGGTCTTCTAAACTGGAGTCATGCTTTTGAATTTCTTGCTCATCCATCCATATGAATTCCTCCTCAGGACTATCTTTCCATTTGACCAAATATTTATTTTAAACATTATTTCTTGTCTGTTTGATGATCTTGGTGTCCAAAATCTTCACAAGCCTCTTTGGTGCATGAGAGGGTAGACTTGCAATATCTTCTTCAAGTTATTCCACATGTACTTCACAACCTACATGTACATCACCTTTGTATGGGGTTAGAAAAAAAAAAATTTAATATCAGAGAGATGCCAAAGTATGAGGGTAATTCAATCTCATATGCATTCAACCCATGTTTCTTCAAGACCAAATAGGGTCCTACTTTCTTCATGAGTAGTTTGGTGTGTTTTCCTTTAGGTGATCTCTCCTTCTTGAGATATGCCCACACCATTGTTATGTATGTGGAGCCTAATCAGACTCAGGTTCTTTTGGCGTGGTTTCCCCCTAGACTTATCTACAGGGGTTTTGGGGCAGCGCCCCCAAGCTCGGGGTCAAGGGTCGACCATCAATTTTCTATTAGTCAGAGTATTTTTTTCCCTAATTAGGTTAGGTCAAATATACTTGTGAAAGGGCTTAGGGTTTTGTGACTTCATTGCATGAGGGATTTTCGTAGCTTCCTATGATGGTATTGAGTTGAAAGTTTCAGATTGTAATCACTGGATGATAATAAAGACATTAGACTCACTATTGGTGGACGTAGCCCAGGGATTGGGTGAACCATGCTAAATCTCTATGTCATTGTGTTCTCTTCTGTGTGTTTATATTTGCATTTTTTTTCTTATTATTCTAACAACCATATCTCCCACCTACAACTGAACATCTCTTCTATGCTTGTCCTTAGCTTGTTTATACTTGTCTGCACTCTTCTCAAGTGCCAATCTTACTAAATCATGAATTTCTTTCATACTCTCTGCAAACTCTTCTCCATGAGCACTGCCTGGAGTAGTTTGTGGTAACTCTCTGAGTTCCAAGATGCCTCTTGGACTTTTCCCATACACAATTTTAAAGGAACTCTTCCTTGTACTTCTATTGACTGAGTCATTGAAAGGAAATTTTGCTTGGGGTAGGAATGCATCCCACTTGTCTCCATACTATTTGGTCAAACACCTAAGTAGATTCCTAAGTGATTTGTTTACCACTTCTATCTACCCATTTGTTTGTGGATGGTAGGTAGAACTAAAGCTTAAATTGGTCCCTAGCCTTTTCCACAAGGTTCTGCAAAAGTGACCAATAAACTTCACATCTCTATCAAAGAGAATGGTTTGAGGTAAGCCATGAGTCCTCACTATTTACTTGAAGAACAAAATTGCAATTGCTGATGCATCATTAGTGCTTTTACAAGGGATAAAGTGGGCCATTTTACTAAACCTATCTGCTACAACATAGATGCTATCATATCCCTTTTGTGTTCTAGGAAATCCCATCACAAAGTCCATGCTACAAATCTCCCAAGGTCTTGTGGGAATAGGTAGAGGTTGGTATAGTCCTGCATTTCTAGATGTAACCTTGGCCCTTTGACTGATTGTGCATGTCTCTACAATCTTCCTTACTTTGAAGTTTAGGCCAATAATAGAACCTTCTAACCTATTCCAATATTTTTTCCAAACCAAAATGTCCTCCCATGCTGCCTGCATATTTTTCTCTAATGATGTTCTCCCTCATTGAACACTTTGGAATGCATAACTAGTGTCCCTTGAACATGAGTCCATTTTGTATCAAATAGTCTACATACTCCACATGGTAAGCCTCTTAAAAGTCAGAAAACACTTTATAAATATCTGTGAAATCATTATCATCCTTATACATGTCCTTCAATGAATCAATCCCTATACTTTGGAGTTGGATTTGTTGCACAACTAAAGATCTCCTGCTCAATGCATCTGCCACCTTGTTGGCAACTCCATTTTTATTTTTGATTGAGAAGGTGTAGGCTTGTATTTATTCCACCTACTTCATGTGTTTATGGCTTAATTTCTCTTGACTTTTTAGGAAACTTAAGGCCTGGTTGTGTATGAAGACAACAAATTCTTTTGGAAGGAGGTAGTGCCTCCATTTCTTCAATGACTGAACTAATGCATATATTTCCAAGTTATAAGAGGAGTATTTCCTCTTTGCTTCATTTAGCTTCTCACTAAAAAAGGCTATAGGCCTCCCTTCTTGGCTTAAGAAAGCCCCAATAGCTAGGTTAGAAGCATCACATTCAATAGTAAATATCTTTTGAAAATTAGGAAAGACTAAGATAGGCTTTTCCACTACCTTCTTTTTCAACATTTGGAAGGTTTATTTTGCATCTTTGTTCCACACAAACTTGCACTTCTGTCCACCTTTAATGGTTTCAAGGATAGGAGCACACAACTGGCTGAAATTCCTTATGAATTTTTTGTAAAAAGATGTCATCCCATTAAAAATCTTGACTTCATTCATTGTCCTAGGAGAAGACCAATTCAAGATGGATTCTACCTTCTCATGGTCCATCTTGATGTTCCCTCCTGAGAATACAAATCCCAAATATATGAGTTCTTCCCGCATAAAAACAAATTTCTTCAAATTTATGAAAATCTTCTCTTCATGCAATCTCTTTAGGACCAAATTAAGATGTTCCAAATGTTCCTCCTTACTTTTGCTAAAGATAAGGATGTCATCAAGGTATACTATGAAATTTTTTCCAAGAAATGGTTTAAGCACCTCATTCATGAGCCTAACGAATGTGCTAGGGGCATTGGATAGGCAAAAGGGCATCACCCTCCATTCATACAAGCCTTCATTGGTCTTAAATGTAGTTTTCCACTCATCTCGAGAACTAATCCTTATTTACTGGTAGCCACTCTTCAAATCCACCTTAGAATAGTACCTTGCACCTCCTAAGTGATCTAATAGATCCTCTATCCTAGGCATAGGAAACGTATACCTAATTGTGATTATGTTTATAGCTCTAGAATCAGTGCACAATCTCCATGTGCCTTCCTTCTTAGGGGCCAAAAGAGCTGGTACTACACAAGGACTGAGACTCTTTGTAATCAAACCCTTATCCAAGAGTTCTCAAATTTGTGTTTCCATCTCTTTGTTTTGTTTAGGGGTTAGCTTGTATGTTTCCTTAATGGGAAAGGTTTCTCCTAGAGTCAAGTCTATGTTGTGACTTATGTCTCTGATTGGGGGCAACTCATTTGGTAAATGTTTGGTCACAATGTCTTTATACTGGTCAAGTAGGTCTGTAACTTCTTTAGGTCCTACTTTCCTTAGGGGTTTTACTTCTTTCTCAACCTTCTTAGGTCTATCACATGTGGAAAAAATTACTAAGGCATAGCAAGGAGTCTTTTCTTCTTTCAAAGTTTTCAAAAACTCTTTCTCTCCTACAAGCAGAAATTTCGAATCCTTTTGTTCCTCTGAAAAATTAGATAGTGGCAAGAATGTTACCTTTTCCTCTTTGTGATTTATGGTGTAGGTGTTTAGCCTCTCATCATGTTGAGCCTCCACATCATACTACCATGGTCTCCCAAGTAGCAAATGGCATGCATCCCTGGGGACAATATCACAGAGAAATTTATCCTTGTAGTTTCCAAGTTGGAGTTCCACCCAAGCTTGTTCTTCTATGACAGTCTGTTGTTTCTTAGTTAGCCATGATACCCTATAATGGTTTGGATGTGGCACCCTCCTTAGCCTTAATTTATTTACTACCTCCTCTGACACCAATTTTTCTGTAGACCCACTGTCAATCACCATCCTGCAGACTATGTCTCCCATCTTGCATGTTGTTCTAAACAAGTTCTTCCTCTGACGTGGCTCTTGAGTGTTTGGAGCCTTCAATAGTGTCCTTCTCATCATAAGGACTTCTCCTTCCTCAGGTGGTGCATAAGATCCATGTGAGTTATCCCCTTGGTTCTCTTCTTCTCTAACCATGTTTTCCCTTCTCTCTATCAGATTACTTGCCTATTCAGGACACTTGGAGGCTAAGTGCCTGACTTGGTTACATCTGTAACACCTTGGAGGTCCTGAATTTCTTCCTGCAAACCTTCCCCTTGAATATCATCTCCTTCCTCTATAGGATCCTCTAGAATTTCCCTCCCCAAAGGAGTTCTCTTGACTGATTTCTTTATGACTGGTCTCACAAAAATTTCTAGGAGCTTGTCCTCTCCCATTGTTTGTTCCTCTTCCTCTACTACCAAAGTCTCTCTAGCCTCTACCTCTTCCACTTTGTTCTTGTCTCCTTTTAATTTTTTCTTCAACATTTAGTGCTAATTGATAGCGCTTTTGGATAGTGGTAGGGGAACACAAACTTAGTTCATCTTGGATGTTTATACTAAACCCTTGCATATATCTAGAAAGTTTTACACTCTCTAGTTCAACTAATTTAGACTTCATGGTAAGATTTTGGAATTCCTTAGTATAACTTGAGATGTCCATTTCCTTATGCCTTAGACTTTGTCTCTTCTTATGAAGTTTAACTTCATAATCCTCAGGTACATAGGCTTCCTTCACCAAGGTCACCATCTTCTTCCAAGTGCTTACTGGATTCTTCTCCATCTTCACCCTCTCTGCTTGAGTGAAGTTCCACTAAGCTAGGGTAGATCCCTTCAACTTGGAATTTGCTATCTTAACCTTCTGATGCTCTGGTATCTCCTCATAGTCAAAGAAACTAGTGAGTGCATCAATCCAATCCATGACTTCTTCTGGATCCATCTTGCTGTAATTGACCTGGAATTGGAAAATAGGAATTAGTTTCCCTTCTCAAAATTGAATTCTCAATTCCAATTCCAATTCAAGAGGTGGAATTGGAGAAATGCTCATTTTGTACCAAAATCGGAATTGGCCATACCAATTCACCAATTCCCATTTTCCAATTCCAGGTCAATTCTAGCAAACAAATGATCCTGTATCTATTTTTCTCCTCTACATGGAATTCAAATTCTTCAAGAGAAGCATCTGTTCAGTAGAGATTTCCTTTTCTTCATCTTCCTGCCAAGGGGTCTCTTCATCACTCCCCTCTTCTTCAACTCTAGAGTTTCCACTATCCCCTCTCTTGACTTGTTCCTTGAGCAGTTCCATTTCCTGCCTCATTAACTTCCTCTCTGCATCATCCTCTTTCACCACCCTTAGTAGTTTAGCATTGGTCATTCTATTAGGAAGTTCATTGTCATCTCCTACATCATACATGATTGCAAATTTGTCTTCTTCCAAAGATCTACTAGTTACTCTGATACCACTTGGAGAAGAGCCCCAAACTATGTCAAAACTGACTCTCTAGGGATCCACATCACCCCTACTTCCACACAATCTAGGGCTCTACTAAAGAGTTCCCAAAACCCACATTCATAAGACTAGATCTTCCACTAGCCTTCAACACCCAAAAGGGCCAAATTAGGACACAACTAGAACCAAGTAATCCAAGGATGAAACAAGGGTTCTATCAACTTTAGATCATCATATTAGATGAAATAAAACAAAAATCCACCATTGAGTTGTTAGTGAGATCAAATTTGGATACCAATCCCACCATAGGGCTACAAGGAGAAAATATGGATTCCTAAGGGAAACTTACTTGGAACTTCACCATAGAAAGTTTTAACCACCCCAAAAGTCTCTGATCCACATAACAACAATACCCTCATAGGTAGGGTTCATGACCAATCTCCTAACTCCTACTGTCCTCAAATCTCTCCTAGGCCTAATAGGGCTAATAGACTACTTTTCCAAAGAAACTACTATAATCTCAACTCAATTTTTTATCCCACAAATTAAGACACTTGTAGGATCATAATGAACATCTAAATCCAAGGATTCAGAATTTCATTCCACCCTTGGCCGGAGTTGTGCCTCAAAAAATCAAAACTAGATAGTCACATATGGATGCCTATCCCAAAGATTCAATCATCTCTCTGTCTCCCAACTTCCTCCTAATCTAAGACCTCAAAATTATTAAATTAAATCCTCCCCCCTTACTCTCCCCAAAGGCTCATAATTTTCCCATGGTGGAGTCTCTGGGAAAGAGGATTTTAGTATCGAAACCCTAGTTAGGGCCTTTCACAAACTAGTGAGCAATCAAAAATGGATATCTTTCGATTCCCTGCACTTTAGGAATTAAAACCAAATGGAAAATTCCACTCAAATACTGCATCAAATTTTCCCCCACTTCAATGGTGCATTGGGATCCATACAGGGTCGTACAACTTTGAAATTCAGTTAGAAATGTAGAAAATAGTTTAGATTTTATTGATTTCAATTCAAAAACTTTACAAATTGTTCACTATAACTTTGGAGAGAGGTTTTTACTCTATTACATATCATTCTCAATTGGTTCCAACTGAAAAAGGTGGTTTTGAATTTTGGGATTCAAAAGTTGCAACTTTTGCAAAAGTTGCACTTAGCAACTTTGACAACTTTTAACAACTTTTTGCAAAAGTTGTCAAAACTAACTAAACTTGTAAAGTTCAGTGTTTTTACTCCATAGGGGATCTTAGAAGGCCTAAAATGACATTCCTACCCTTCCTTATGTCCCCTATACCATTGTAGTCTACTCTACCCAAATTGTCCAATTTGACTAAGGTGGACAACTAAGTTTATAACATCATTTAGTGTCCCCTTGTCTTACATTTTAGGACTTTATTTAGAGCCTTGGATCTAACATCCAATGATAACCCTAACCCTAATTGTTTGGTTCCACTTATGTGTGTACCATAGATGAACTTGAGGGTGCTCCTACACCTTGAGTCTAATACCTGCTTAATAAAACAAAATTTCTACTATGAATACTTGAAAAACATCCTGGGGAAAAAGGGCATCCGAATATAAAATTACTTTTTGGATAGGCCCTTCCGAAGTGCTCACTATTTTGGATGCCCTAAAATAGTTAACATATGTACTAGTCTATTTCTCGTATGTGGTATATTGTATTTCATATGCACTATTCTAAGTAGCATATGTGCTACACTTCCTTCCAAAAATCAATTTGGTAAAAAATTACATACATACGAGGTTTTCTCAGTTCTACAATGAGCTAGGTTTTCTGACATCAATATATGGCTGAAAATGCAAGGCTTTGTCCACACTAGGGAGTATTGGATACTCACAAATCAAGGCATTAATCACTCTATATTAAAAATATGTAAAACATAAAGAAACTAAATTAGTGAGTATATATATATGCACTTGAGAGATGAGGGATAGCAAGGAGCACTCAATTCTTATAATCTCTATCTCTAGAGGAAGCCACCACCTATACACTGGTCCCTAGCAGTGGTAACATACAACACTAACCTACCGTGTAGAACCCTAAGACCCACCTGACTATGCTTGCAGAGATAGTAACCTTGCCACAATGACATGGTACACACACACACACCAAGAAAGAGCTAACACTCACACCAATCAATGCATAGTCTTTGAGGATGGTACAATGGTCTAGTGAAACACATAGATGGATAATGCTATTAAATATGGAGAACACTCAATGTGAGAATAAATGTCCAAGCACAATCATGATACTGCATACTCCAAAATACATAAGGGTACTACACAATTTTACAAGAACTCTAGAGACATGAGATTACTAAGCATAGGGAGTATTCATAGCCACATAAACCAATACTGAAATCTGGGGCACAAGTATCATCTACCTCACCCATAGGTCACTCATGAAATTCGAGGGCCAATCATTTCCACAATCCCATCTTTCTCACACTCGTGTCACTCATGACATACGGGGATGATGGTTTCCACAATATCAAACTATCTTATTTTAATGTTTAGACCCAGTTCATTTAATTATGTTTTCACTTTTTAAAAACACTCTGATGCAGCATATGTGACAACTTATAGGAAAGGGTCCACATAAGGAGTTACTCCCCATACATACTCGATGTACCTAGTACAAAGGCTCAACATAAAAATATAGACACTAAACTATAAGATTTTCTACTTATTATTAACCGCTAACAAGAAATAACAAGGCTTGGTCCACTTGGTCTACACCAAGGACACAAGCATAAACTCACTTTGTCCAGTTAGTCTACACCAAGCATTGGATAACCATATTTCTCCACTCAATCTACAATGAGGAAAAAATCATAAAATACATCATCTACATGGTCTACACCAAGGATGGGTATAACATAATACCAATAAACATGCAAGCAATCATTAGAAGCCAAACAACTCCAAAACACTCTAGGCATGAAAACTAAGTGAAATCAATAAAAAAGGACACAAATGCCAAACCACTCAACTTACAATTCTTCCAAGAGTTTAGATAAAAATTGAATCCATTATAAACCTCACGGAAACACAAGGAAGGCTCACAAATCATCAAATACGTTCAAATCCCAAATTTGGGCAAAAACCAACAAATTATGAAAATCAACTTTTAAAATAAAAAAGGGTAAGTTTGGACCGCTGTAAGAAATGCCTAAAATTTCTTCAATCCATTCCGATAGCACAATCCTACTATATTCATGAGGTTCTTACAAAATCCACATTCTCATCATGCCAAACATGGTGACACACAAAACTAGAAGGCACACAAAATGATGCACCCACATAAAAACCCAAAAATTAAAACTTGAAATAAAGCTACAAAATTAAAACCCATTTTCTTAAATATACCCAACATCATAAATCTTCAATAAAATTCCTATTCCTAGCACATAAAAACAAACATGAAACATAACACTACGAAAACCAAAATTTTCCAAAATGAAAACATAAAATATTCATGTAAACCCAATTGCGTCAAGGAAATAAACGAGATCGTGGGGGAATGCTAATTATGAACCCACTAAATAATTTTAATGTATTTCAAATGGAATAATGAGATAAATAAAAAATGGAGAGATGTCCTACCTCGCATAAAGAGGGAGAACCTGAAAATGATGAGAATAAAAGAAATTCGTTGTAAAAACAAGAACAACTTCATAGCAAGATAACCAACAATGAAATGATTCCAACGAGCTAGTACCTAAAAATAACTAACAAGAAGATCGATCACAATGAAAAGTAAAAGAAAATTTCTCCAAAGCAATTTGGAGCAAATTCTCAATTCACCAAAAGACAAGTGAAGGAAATGAACTCAATTTTCTAATATAAAGTCACTTTTCCAAAAGGAACTTATAAAATAAATCACTCTAATTTATTTAAACATAATATTCACTTTTATAATAAATCATATCAATTCAAAATAAAAAGAATTTGATATAGAAAATTAGCCAACAATAAAATTAAACGCTAAAATAATAAATCAACATTTAATTAAATGTCAACCCCGACAACTACGAGAATTCCAAATACACAAACACACCCATTGGTCCAACATAAAATGCACATGAAATATAAATTTACCATCACATTACGGAGGGATAAAATATGACAATAAGACACATTTCCCATACAAGGATGATATTGGCTAAATCATGAATGAATGATGATACTATGTCTTGTGCCACTAGCGGGGATAGAGACACACTCAAAACCCTAAATTCAAGTGGAATGATATTTTCTACATGTTCACTGAAACACGCAAACACAAATTGCAACTTATACCAATACAAATAGCCAAAACACATATTAATAAGAAAATGTGCCTAATGGAACACTAAGGCTCTAGTGAAGCGATCATTCATATGTATTAGAATGTCAAGACACTAGTTGTTCCATATCTATATTTCATTTATATTAAATATTGCATTTAAATATAAAACATTAAATAATCATTTACGACAATATGAGCATATATTAGTGAATGTATAAAACTAGAGTATTCAATAGTATATAAAGCATAATAACCAAGAATCAAATATAATCACCAAAAATGTATTAATCCAATGTTTCTTGAATGTAACATATACCAGATTTCATCATAAAGCATCATATCATATCAAAATAGCATCATTATACAAATATGATCAAAATTGTAAATAATAGTATAATCTAACATCTAACCAACCATGATTCTAGTAACCAAAATAATGTATTGTCATAGAATGTAGCTCGCTATATAGATAATCATAGAATGAAAACAAGAGTTGATCTTGGATCAAAATAAAAGGGAATAGAATGCAACCAAAGGAGGCACTACATCCCCTCCCTAAGCATAGAGTTACTCTTGGAATCCTGCAAAAAGATATGGGTACAAATCCCTCATCCGTGAAGCATCCTCCCAAGTAGCAAAAGTCTCATCGTTTGTTTCCCATTATAAGCTTACCCAATCGATGTATTGACCTTAGAGGTGTTAGAATATTGTACCACACACAACTAAGAGGGGGAGGGGGTCTAATTAGTTGTGTCTAAAACTCAAGAACTTTAACCAAATTACTGACTTAATCTCTGATCCAAATGATAAACATGAATGCAGTATTGTAACACATAAATCAATACATAATACCAAGATTTTTGATGTGGACACCCTATGATGGGGAAATCCACGGTGGGGATCAAACCCACAAGATGAATGTACTTTTTTTAAAAGAATTATACCCTTTTAGGAATATTACAAAGGGGAATGCACATGCATTTATGCACACTGCATAGAGCTGAGTGCTCAAATACAATAAGGGATTCAACCCAAAGGAAGGCTCATTGCTTTACAAAAATCTCAGATCTCAAATAATAAAGGACATATTGTCTAAGCTCACAAACTGACAAATAACATCTCTGATATGCCAAAATAATCCTGATGAAGTACAAATTTCTTCCTCATTTGTAGATTCCACACATACCTCTTCTCATACTCTCATACATCTCTCTCACACTTTCACAATCACAAATGATTATATCTTTGTATACATTACATCAATTCCTTTCAACTTTGTCAGCCATGGACCTAATTACAAAATATTAGTTCATTACAACTCAATGTGATCCATTGAATTTTGACTAAGACATATAAATAATCCATAACAACATCCTCAAACACGCTCCAAATCCATAAATTACACCACAATCCTTCATAACATGCTACACCACCAATTTGGCCAAGAGCAATTAAGAAAATCACCACACCATGTATGGAAATCAAAAAACTGATTACATAATCCAATGCAATCCAAAAACACAAATAAAACATGATCTAGAAATACCAGAAAGAAATGTTAAATACGACAACATCAATAAGAACAACTCTATCTTAGAATCCAAACTCATCTCTGCACTGTTCATCAAGAACACTTCATCAAAAAACATTGTCATAAAAGATAATTATCTTTCCAACATCTAAATCAGGAACCACTCGAGATGACGACACACATCCATGTCCTAAACTCACCACTAGGTTAGCAACCAATAATATTGGGGTATGTGCAGGATCATGGTATGCGAAAAAGTGGCAATGTGAAAAGAAGTCCTGATTGGTATACTGATTGAAAAACAACTATAACTTTCAAATGGTATAATATTTTTTCGAATATCCAAAATATGTCACATTCTATTCTTCACCTACAACAATAAAAAAAGAAAAAAAAAATCAATTTGACGAAGTTTAGACTAAGTTAAGGTGGTTAGACATGAGAGCTTTTATATTTTGAAAAAAAATTTAGAATAAAAATCATAATTAATTATTTACTTAAAAAAAATTACACAAAATATGCATCACATCCAGACATGAGTCTACTACTTATATATAGAATCTTGTAAAAAGATATTATCATTTGATTGTGTTTAAGGTGGTCAGACATACACCTACTTCTTATCTTTTTAGTCCTGGTTGATAAACTGATTGAAAAATAACTATAACTTTCAAATGGTATAACATTTTTGAAATAAAAAACTTGAGTCACATTCTATGATTTACCTACTATAATAAAAAAAATTAAAAATTTTCAATTTGATGAAGTTTTGACTAAGTTAAGGTGGTCAGACACGAGATTTTGTATACTCTAGAAAAGTTGTAGTAGAAAATTCATAATTAATTATTTACTTGGAAAAAAATTACAAAAAAAAGTGTCACATCCGAACATGAGTCTATTAATTATATCTATAATCTTGTAAAAAATATTATCATTTGATTGTGTTTAAGGTGGTCAAACATACACCTACTTCTCATCTTTTTCCTGAAATTTTCATACTACCCCAATGAAATTTGGATTTTTTACCATATAGAATAATTTGTTTTCAAAAAAGGGCTAGTTTCTTAGAAACTAAACTAAATTTTCTATATATTCTCTTCTTACATATTTTTTATATAATATTGATAACTTGTTCAAATTTTTTATGTGAACTTGTCTAACCCTAATTTTCTAAATTTTCATTGCCACTTAAGGACCTGTTTGGCATACCATGATCCTGCACATACCCATTGCGTAACAAATCCACCCTGATCCAAACACTGAAACAATTTCATAAGCTAAAAAACTAAAATATCTATCTCTTATAAATGCAACATAATTCTCGCAAATCATCATGTGATCCTCTAGCACTTGAACAAGTTCAAGTACAGACATCCCTGAATATATATTATGCTTCACATCATCTGATATTCAATGTAGTAACCATACCATACAAATCATCTCAGTGAACATCTTAGGAAAATTGTCACCAATAGTAGGAATATGTTGGCATCAATGAAAAAACATTAATTCCAACACATATACACACAATCTCTTGTAATATTACAACAAGAGGGTCAACCTCTCATGATGAACAATGTAGATGGGCTCCAAAGAAAGTTGTCTATTCTCTACCTCTAAAGAACCTCAATTGAGAACATGGGTCACATCGAGAATATGATGTCTCAACACATAAACATGAAATACATCATGGATGTGTGATAGTAGTCTAGGTGGCAATGCCAAATAATAGGAACATGACTAATCCTCTCACGAATCTCAAAAGTTCAAACAAAACACAATGGTAACATAGATCCTTTTCTATGATAGATGGGGATCTTCCATGACCGAACTCCCAAAAACACATGGTTTCCAACCAAAAAGTGATGATCCAACCTATGGGCATCAACATACTTCTTCTAATGATCCTAAGTAGTAATTAAATTCTCTCTAATGTGAATCGCCTATTACTTTATATCTTGAAGCATATTGGGACCCAACCCTACACAGTCCTCCAAATGATCTCAACTCAAAGGCATACGACATAGTTGAACATGCAAGGCCTAAAAAAGAGATATGCCAAGATAACTATGGTACCCATTATTATAGGAAAACTCAACCAAGAAAAAATAGTCCTCCCAAATTGACTTTTGATCCATCACATACATGAGAAGCATGTCCACAAGAATATAATTCACCTATTGTGTCTCACTATTGGTCTTGGGTTGATATCATGAACTAAAATTGAGTCGCATGTCCAAAGTAAGCTGGGGTGATTTTGACAGTATAGATGTAAACACTAGATCTCTATCCAAGATGATCATATGAGGCATCTCATGCAACAAAACTATATCCTCCATGAACACATCTTCTATTGAAGAAACAATTTAATAATTCATCATCAAAGAAAAGTATACTTCCTTGGATAGCTTATCCATAGTAACCATAATAGCATAATGATGACGTGAAGACATATGTAGCACAATAATGAAATCAATAAATAGCATCCCATTTCCACTCAGGAATGGAAATCTCTGATCTTCTCTCTCTAACATTCAAGACATCTATCCAAAAACTCCCCGACATCACGACTCATCCCTGTGAAAAAGTGCAACTGTCTAAGGTCGGAATGCATCTTCTTGATGGTAAGATGTGTAGAATAGGGTGGACAATTTTCCTCAGACAAAACCAAAACAAAAAGGTCACATAACGTTAGCACATAAATTCATCCATGGTGCTGCAATTTTTCATTTGAATCCAAATATTAGCCTGAAATTTGACGTACAAGGGTATGTCCAGACATAATCTCTTCTCTAGCTTCCTAATACCAAGTGCCACTAGGTAAACCATCAAGAATACAACCACACAAATCCACACGAAGAGAAAAAATAGAGATATCATTCCTCCTCCTACTCAAGGAATTTTCTATCAGTTAGAGTATTTTTTGCCCTAATTAGGTTAGGTCAAATATACTTGTGAAAAGGGCTTAGGGTTTTGTGACTTCATGGTATGAGGGATTTTTGTAGCTTCCTGTGACAGTATTGAGTTGCAGGTTTCAGATTGTAATCACTGGATGATAATACAGACATTGGACTCATTGTTGGTGGAGGTAGCCCAGGAATTGAGTGAACCACGTTAACTCTCTGTGTCATTGTGTTCTCTTCCATGCGTTTATATTTTAATTTTTATGCTTATTATTCTAACAACCATATCTCCCACCTACAACTAAACATCTCTTCTATGCTTGTCTTTGGCTTGTTTATACTTGTCTACACTCTTCTCAAGTGCCAATCTTATTAAATCATGAATTTCTTTCATACTCTCTGCAAACTCTTCTCCATGAGCACTAACCGGAGAGGTTTGTGGTAACTCTGTAAGTTCCAAGATGCCTCTAAGACTTTTCCCATACACAATTTTAAAGGGAATCTTCCTTGTACTTCTATTGACTAAGTCATTGAAAGAAAATTTTGCTTGGGGTAGGACTATATCCCACTTGTCTCCATACTATTTGGTCAAACACCTAAGTATATTCCTAAGTGATTTGTTTACCACTTCTATCTGCCCATTTGTTTGTGGATGGTAGGTAGAACTAAAGCTTAAATTGGTCCCTAACCTTTTCCACAAGGTTCTCCAAAAGTGACCAATAAATTTTAAATCTCTATAAGAGAGAATGGTTTGAGATAAGCCATGAGTCCTCACTATTTACTTGAGGAACAAACTTGCAATTGCTGATGCATTATTAGTGATTTTACAAGGGATAAAGTGGGCCATTTTACTAAACCTATCTGCTACAACATAGATGCTATCATATCCCTTTTGTGTTCTAGGCAATCCCATCACAAAGTCCATGCTACAACTCTCCCAAGGTCTTGTGGGAATAGGTAGAGGTTGGTATAGTCCTGCATTTCTAGATGTACCCTTGGCCCTTTGATAGATTATGCATGTCTCTAAAATCTTCCTTACTTTAGTTTGAAGTTTAGGCCAATAATAGAACCTTCTCACATATTCCAATATTTTTTCCAAACCAAAATGTCCTCCCATGCTGCCTGCATATTTTTCTCTAATGATGTTCTCCCTCATTGAACACTTTGGAATGCATAACTAGTGTCCCTTGAACAAGAGTCCATTTTGTATCAAATAGTCTGCATACTCCACATGGTAAGCCTTTGAAAAGTCAGAAAACACTTTATAAATATCTGTGAAATCATTATCATCCTTATACATGTCCTTCAATGAATCAATCCCTACACTTTGGAGTTGGATTTTTTGCACACCTAAAGATCTCCCGCTCAATGCATCTGCCACCTTATTGAAAACTCCATTTTTAGGTTTGATTGAGAAGGTGTAGGCTTGTATTGATTCTACCTACTTCATGTGTTTATGGCTTAATTTCTCTTGACTGTTTAGGAAACTTAAGGCTTGGTTGTCTATGAAGACAACAAATTCTTTTGGAAGGAGGTAGTGCCTCCATTTCTTCAATGACGGAACTAATGCATATAGTTCCAAGTCATAAGAGGAATATTTCCTTTTTGCTTCATTTAGCTTCTAACTGAAAAAGGCTATAGGCCTCCCTTCTTGGCTTAAGACAACTCCAATAGCTAGGTTAGAAGCATCACATTCAATAGTAAATATCTTTTGAAAATTAGGAAAGACTAAGATAGGCTTTTCCATTACCTTCTTTTTCAGCATTTGGAACGCTTCTTCTCCATCTTTGTTCCACACAAACTTGCACTTCTATCCACCTTTAATGGTTTCAAGGATAGGAGCACACAACTGACTGAAATTCCTTATGATTTTTTTGTAAAAAGATGTCATCCCATGAAAACTCCCGACTTTTGTCATTGTCCTAGGAGAAGGCCAATTCAAGATGGATTCTAGCTTCTCATGGTCCATCTTGATGTTCCATCCTGAGACTACAAATACCAAATATATGAGTTATTCCTCCATAAAAACAAATTTCTCCAAATTTATGAAAAGCTTCTCTTCATAGAATCTCTTTAGGACCAAATTTAGATGTTCCAAATGTTCCTCCTTACTTTTGCTAAAGATAAGGATGTCATCAAGGTATACTATGACAAATTTTCCAAGAAACAGTTTAAGCACCTCATTCATGAGCCTCATTAATGTACTAGAGGCATTGGATAGGAAAAAGGGCATCACCCTCCATTCATACAATCCTTCATTAGTCTTAAATGTAGTTTTCCACTCATCTCAAGACCTAATCCTTATTTTGTGGTATCCACTCTTCAAATCCACCTTACAATAGTACCTTTCACCTCCTAAGTGATCTAATAGATCCTCTATCCTAGGCATAGGAAACATATACCTAATTGTGATTATGTTTATAGCTCTAGAATCAATGAACAATCTCCATGTGCCTTCCTTCTTAGGGGCCAAAAGAGCTGGTACTGCATAAGGACGGAGACTATTTGTAATCAAACCCTTATCCAAGAGTTCTTGAATTCATCTTTCCATCTCTTTGTTTTGTTCAGTGGTTAACTTGTCTGTGGCCTTATTGGGCAAGGTTTCTCCTAGAATCAAGTCTATGTTGTGACTTATGTCTCTGATTGGGGGCAACTCATTTGGTAAATCTTTGGTCACAATGTCTTTGTACTGGTCAAGTAGGTTTGTAGCTTATTTAGGGCCTACTTTCCTTAGGGGTTTTACTTCTTTCTCAACCTTCTTAGGTCCATCATATTTGGGAAAAATGACTAAGGCATACCAAGGAGTCTTTTCTTCTTTCAAAGTTTTCAGAAACTCTTTCTCTCCTACAAACAGAAATTTGGAATCCTTTTGTTCCTCTGAAAAATCAGATAGTGACAAGAATGTTAACTTTTCCCCTTTGTGATTGATGGTGAAGGTGTTCATCCTCCCATCATTGTGAGCCTCCACATCATACTACCATGGTCTCCCAAGTAGAAAATGACACTCATCCATGGGGACAATATCACAGAGAAATTTATCCTTGTAGTTTCCAAGTTGGTGTTCCACCCAAGCTTTTTCCTCTATCACAGTCTGATGTTTCTTAGTTAGACATGATACCTTGTAAGTGTTTGGATGTGGCACCCTCCTTAGCTTTAATTTATTTACTACCTGCTCTGAAACCAAGTTGTCTATAGACCCACTATCAATCACCATCCTACAGACTATGTCTCCCACCTTACATGTGGTTCTAAACAAGTTCTTCCTCTGAAGTGGCTCTTGAGTGCTTGGAGCCTTTAATAGTTTCCTACTTATCATAAGGAATTCTCCTTCCTCAGGTAGTGCATAAGATCCATCTAAGTTATCCCCTTGGTTCTCTTCTTCTCTAACCATGTTTTCCCTTCTCTTTGTCGGATTGCTTCCCTTTAAAGGACACTTGGAGGCTAAGTGCCCCACTTGGTTACATCTATAACACCTTGGAGGTCCTAATTTTCTTCCTGCAAACCTTCCCCTTGAATATCCTCTCCTTCCTCTATAATATGCTCTAGAGTTTCCCTCCCTAAAGGAGTTCTCTTGACTGATTTCTTTATGACTGGTCTCACCAAAATTTCTAGGAGCTTGTCCTCTCCCATTGTTTTTTCCTCTTCCTCTACTACCAAAGTCTCTCTGGCCTATTCTTCTCCCACTTTGATCTTGTCTCCTTTTAAGTTTTTCTTCAACATTCAGTGCTAATTGATAGCACTTTTGGACAGTGGTAGGGGAACACAAACCTAGTTCATCTTGGATGATTATCCTCAACCCTTGCATATATCTAGAAATTTTGACACTCTTTGGTTCAACTAACTTAGACTTCATGGTAAGATTCTAGAATTCCTTAGTATAACTTGAGATGTCCATTTCCTTCTACCTCAGACTTTGTCTCTTCTTATGAAGTTGAACTTCATAATCCTCAGGTACATAGGCTTCCTTCACCAAGGTCACCATCTTCTTCCAAGTGCTTACTGGATTCTTCTCCATCTTCACCCTCTCTACTTGAGTGAAGTTCCACAAAGCTAGGGAAGATCCCTTCAACTTGGAATTTTCTATCTTAACCTTTTGATGCTCTGGTATCTCCTCACAGTCAAAGAAACTAGTGAGTGCAACAATTCAATCCATGACTTCTTGTGGATCCATCTTGCTAGAATTGACCTGGAATTGGAAAATAGGAATTAGTTTCCCTTCTCAATATTGAATTCTCAATTCCAATTCCATGAGTCAATTCTAATTCTAGTTCAAGAGGTGGAACTGGAGAAATGCTCATTTTGTACCAAAATTAGAATTAGCCATACCAATTCACCAATTTCCATTTTCCAGTTCCAGGTCAATTCCAAGAAACAAACTGGCCTGTATCCATGTTTCTCCTCTCCATAGATTTCAAAATCTTCAGGAGGAGCCTTTGTTCAGTAGAGATTCCCTCTTCTTCATCTTCCTGCCAAGGGGTCTCTTCATCACTCCCCTCTTCTTCAACTCTAGAGTTTCCACTACCCCCTCTCCTTACTTGTTCCTACCTCATCAA
Source organism: Thuja plicata (assembly GCA_018584345.1). NCBI lineage: Eukaryota > Viridiplantae > Streptophyta > Pinopsida > Cupressales > Cupressaceae > Thuja > Thuja plicata. Next base: position 882,040 of record MU223220.1, read on the forward strand.
CTTGTTCTCTACATCATGCTCTTTCACCACCCTTAGTAGTTTAGCATTAATCATTCTATTAGGAAGTTCATTGTCATCTCCTACATCGTACATGATTGCAACTTTGTCTTCTTCCAAAGATCTACTAGTTACTCTGATACCACTTGGAGCAGAACCCCAAACTATGTCAAAACTAACTCTCTAGGGATCCACAACACCCCTACTTCCACACAATCTAGGGCTCTACTAAAGAGTTCCCAAAACCCACATTCATAAGACTAGATCTTCCACTAGCCTTCAACACCCAATAGGGCCAAAATAGGACACAACTAGAACCAATTAATCAAGGGATGAAACAAGGGTTCTATCAACTTTATATCATCATATTAGATGAAATGAAACAAAAATCCACCATTGAGTTGTTAGTGAGATCAAATTTGGATACCAATCCCACCATAGGGCTACAAGGAGAAAATATGGATTCCTAACGGAAAATTACTTGGAACTCCACCACAGAAAGTTTTAACCACCCCAAAAGTCTCTGATCCACATAAGAACAACACCCTCCAAGGTGGGGTTCTTGACCAATCCCCTAACTCCTGTTGTCCTCAAATCTCTCCTAGGCCTAATAGGGCTAATAAACCACTTTTCAAAAGAAAATAATATAATCTCAACTCAATTTATTATCCCACTAATTGTGACACTTTTAGTATCATACCAAACATCTAAATCCAAGGATTCAGACTTTCATTCCACCCTTGGCCAGAGTTGTGCCTCAAAAGCTCAAAACTGGATAGTCACATATGGATGCCTGTCCCAAAGTTTCAATCATCTCTCTCTCTCCCATCTACCTCCTAATATAAGACCACAAACTTCTTAAATTACATCCTCCCCCCTTACTCTCCCCAAAGGCTCATAATTTTCCCATGGTGGAGTCTCTGGGAAAGAGGATTTTAGTATTGAAACCCTAGTTAGGGCCTTTCACAAACCAGTGAGCAATCAAAAATGGATATATTTAGATCCCCTACACTTGAGGAATTCAAATCAAATGGAAAATTCCACTTAGACACTACATAAAATTTTCCCCCACTTCAATGGTGCATTGGGGTCCATACAGGGTCGTACAACTTTGAAATTCAGTTAGAAATGCAAAAAATAGTTTAGATTTTATTGATTTCAATTCAAAAACTTTACAAATTGTTCACTCTAACTGTGGAGAGATTTTTTTACTCCATTAAATATTATTCCCAAGTGGTTCCAACTGAAAAATGTGGTTTTGAATGTTGGGATTGAAAATTTGCAACTTTTGCAAAAGTTGCACTTAGCAACTTTGAGAACTTTTAACAACTTTTTGCAAAAGTTGTCAAAACTAACTAAACTTGTAAAGTTTAGTGTGTTTACTCCATAGGGGATCTTAGAAAGCCAAAAATGGCATTCCTACCCTTCCTTAGGTCCCATAGGCTATTCTATTCTACTCTATCCAAATTGTCCAATTTGACTAAGGTGGACAACTAAGTTTATAAGATCACATAGTGTCCCCTTGTCTTACATTTTAGGACTTTATTTAGAACCTTGGATCTAAGATCCAATCATAACCCTAACCCTACTTGTTTGGGTCCACTGATGTGTGTACCATAGATTAACTTGAGGGTGCTCCTGCACCATGAGTCTAATACCTGCTTACTAAAACAAAATTTCTACTATGAATACTTGAAAAACATCCTAGGGAAAAAGGGTATCCAAATATAAAATTACTTTTTGGACATGCCCTTGGGAAGTGCTCACTATTTTGGATGTCTTAAAATAGTTAACATATGTACTCCTCTATTTCTTGTATGTGGTATATTGTATTTCATGTGCACTATTCTAAGTAGCATATGCGGTATACTTCCTTCCAAAGCTCAATTTGGTAAAAAATTACATACATATGAGGTTCTCTGAGTTCTACAATGAGGTACATTTTTTGACACCAATATATGGCTGAAAATGCAAGGCTTTGACCACACTAGGGAGTATTGGATACTCACAAATCAAGGCATTAATCACTCTATAATAAAAATATGTAAAACATAAAGCAACTAAATTAATGAGTATATATATATGCACTTGACAAATGAGGGATAGCAAGGAGCACTCAATTCTTATAATCTCTATCTCTAGAGGAAGCCACCACCTATACACTGGTCCCTAGCAGTTGTAACATAAAAAACTAACCTACCATATAGAACCCTAACACCCACTTGACTATGCTTGTAGAGATAGTAATCTGGCCACAATGACATGGTACACACACACACCAAGAAAGAGCTAACACTCACACCAATCAATGCATAGTCTTTGAGGATGGTACAGTGGTCCAGTGAAACACATAGATGGATAATGCTATTAAATATGGAGAACACTCAACATGAGAATAAATTTCCAAGCATAATCATGATACCACATACTCCAAAATATGTAAGGGTACTACACAATTTTACAAGAACTCTAGAGACACGAGATTACTAAGCATAGGGAGTATTCATAGCCACATAAACAAATACTGGAATTTGGGGCACAAGTATCATCTACATCACCCACAAGTCGCGCATGACATCCAAGGGCCAATGATTTCCACAATCCCATCTAGCTTACACTTGTGTCACTCATGACATACGGGGACGATGGTTTCCACAATACCAAATTATCTTATTTTAATGTTTAGACCCAGTTCATTTAATTATGTTTTCACTTTTTAAAAACTCCCTGATGCAGCATATACGAAAACTTACAGGAAAGGGTCCACATAAGGAGTTACTCCCCATACATATTCAATGTACCTATTCCAAAGGCTCAACATTATAATATAGACACTAAACTATAAGATTTTCCACTTGGTATTAATCGTTGACATGAAATAACAAGGCTTGGTCCACTTGGTCTACACCAAGGACACAAGCATAAATTCACTTTGTCCAATAAGTCTACACCAAGGTTTGGATAACCATATTTATCCACTTAGTCTACAATGAGGAAAAAATCATAAAATACATCGTCTACATGGTCTACACCAAGGATGGGTATAACATAACACCAATAAACATCCAAGCAATCATTGGAAGCCAAACAACTCCAAAACACTCTAGGCATGAAAACTAAGTGAAATCAATAAAAAAGGACACAAATACCAAACCACTCAACTTAAAACTCTTCCAATAGTTTAGATCCAAAATTAATCCATTATAAATCTCATGGAAACACAAGGAAGGCTCACAAATCACCAAATACACTCAAATGCCAAATTTGGGCAAAAACCAACAAATTATGAAAATCAACTTTTAAAATTAAGAAGGGTAAGTTTGGACCGCTATAATAAATGCCTAAAATGTCTTCAATCCATTATGATAGCACAATCCTACTATATTCATGAGGTTCTTACAAAATCCACATTCTCATCATGCCAAACATGGTGACACACAAAACTAGAAGGCACGAAAAATGATGCACCCACATAAAAACCCAAAATCAAATCTTGAAATAAAGTTTCAAAATTAAAACCCATTTTCTTAAATATACCCAACATCATAAATCTTCAATAAAATTCATGTTCCTATCACATACAAACAAATGGGCAACATAACACCACAAAAACCAAAATTTTCCAAAATGAAAACATAAAATATTCATGTAAGCCCAATTGCGTCAAGGAAATAAACGAGATCGTGGGGGAATGCTAATTATGAACCCACTAAGGAATTGTAATCTATTTCAAATGAAATAATGAGATAAATAAAAAATGGAGAGATGTCCTACCTCGCATAAAGAGGGAGAACCTGAAAAATGATGAGAATAAAATAAATTCGTTGTAAAAACAAGAACAAATTCATAGGAAGATAGCCAACAATGAAATTATTCCAACGAGCTTGTACCTACAAACAACTAACAAGAAGATCGATCACAATGACAAATAAAAGAAAATTTCTCCAAAGCAATTTGGAGCAAATTCTCAATTCACCAAAAAACAAGAGAAGGAAATGGACTCAATTTTCTAATATAAAGTCACTTTTCCAAAAGGAACTTATAAAATAAATCACTCAAATTTATTTAAACATAATATTCACTTTTATAATAAATTATATCAATTCAAAATAAATAGAATTTGATATAGAAAATTAGCCGACATTAAAATTAAACGCTAAAATAATAAATCAACATTTAATTAAATGTCAACCCCGACAACTATGAGAATTCCAAATACACAAACACACCCACTGGTCCAACATAAAATGCACATGAAATATAAATTTACCATCACATTACAGAGGGATAAAATATGACAATAAGACACATTGCCCATACAAGGATGAGATTGGCTAAATCATGAATGAATGAAGATAATATGTCTTGTGCCACTGGCAGGGATAGAGACACACTCAAAACCCTAAATTCAAGTGGAATGATATTTTTTACATGTTCACTGAAATATGCAAACATAAAGTGCAACTTATACCAATACAAATAGCCAAAGCACATATTAATAAGAAAATGTGCCTAATGGAACACTAAGGCTCTAGTGAAGCGATCATTCATATGTATTAGAATGTCAAGACACTAGTCATTCCATATATCTACATTTCATTTATATTAAATATTACATTTAAATATAAAACATTAAATAATCATTTACGACAATATGAGCATATATTAGTGAAAGTATAAAACTAGACTATTCAATAGTATATAAAGCATAATAACCAAGAATCAAATATAATCACCAAAAATATATTAATCCAATGTTTCTTGAATGTAGCATATACCAAATATCATCATAAAGCATCATGTCATATCAAAATAGCATCATTTTGCAAATATGATCAAAATTGTAAACAATAGTAACATCTAACCAACCATGATTCTAGTAACAAAAATAATGTATTGCCATAGAATGTAGCTCACTATATAGATAATCATAGAATGAAAACAAGAGTCGATCTTGGATCAAAATATAAGGGAATAGAATGCAACCAAAGGAGGCACTACATCCCCCCCTAAGCATAGGGTTAGTCTTGGAATCCTGCAAAAAGATATGGGTACAAATCCCTCATCCGTGAAGCATCCTCCCAAGTAGAAAAAGTCTCATCGTTTGTGTCCCATTATAACCTCACCCACTCGATGTATCGACCTTAGAGGTGTTAGAATATTGTACCAAACAAAACTAAGAGGGGGAGGGGGTCTAATTAGTGGTGTCTAAAACTCAAGAACTTTAACCAAATTACCGACTTAATCTCTGATCCAAATGATAAACATGAATGCAATACTGTAACACATAAATCAATACATAACACCAAGATTTTTGATGTGGACACCCTATGAAAGGGAAAACCACGGTGGGGATCAAACCCACAAGATGAATGTACCTTTTTTAAAAGCACTATACCCTTTTAGGAATATTACAAAGGGGAATGCACATGCATTTAGGCACACTGCCTAGAGCTGAGTGCTCAAATACAACAAGGAATTCAACCCAAAGGAAGGGTCATTGCTTTACAACAATCTGAGATCTCAAATAATAAAGGACATATTGTCTAAGCTCACAAACTGACAAATAACATCTTTGATATGCCAAAATAATTCTAATGAAGTACAAATCTTTTCCTCATTTGCAGATTCCACACATACCTCTTCTCATACTCTCATACATCTCTCTCACACTTTCACAATCACAAATGATTATATCTTTATATACATTACATCAATTCCTTTCAACTTTGTTAGCCATGGACCTAATTAAAAAATATTAGTTCATTACAACTCAATGTGATTCATTGAATTTTGACTAGGCATATCAATAATCCATAACAACATCCTCAAACACACTCCAAATCCATAAATTACACCACAATCCTTTGCAACACGCTACACCACCAATTTGGCCAAGAGCAATTAAGAAAATCACCACACCATATATGGAAATCAACAAACCGATCACATAATCCAATGCAATCTAGAAACACAAATAAAACATGATCTAGAAATATCAGAAAGAAACGTTAAATACCACAACATCAATAAGAACAACTCTATCTTAGAATCCAAACTCATCTCTGCACTATTCATCAAGAACACTTCATCAAAAAACATTGTCATAAAAGATAATTATCTTTCCAACATCTAAATCATGAACCACTCGAGATGACATCATACATCCATGTCCTAAACTCGCCACTAGGTTAGCAACCAATAATATTGGGATATGTGTAGGATCATGGTATGCCAAAAAGTGGCGATGTGAAAAGAAGTCCTGATTGGTCGACTGATTGAAAAAAAACTATAACTTTCAAATGGTATAACATTTTTTTGAATATCCAACATATGTCACATTCTATGCTTCACCTACCACAATAAAAAAAGAAAAGAAAAAACAATTTGACGAAGTTTAGACTAAGTGAAGGTGGTCAGACACGAGAGCTTTTATATTTTGAAAAAAAAATTAGAAGAAAAATCATAATTAATTATTTACTTTGAAAAAAATTACACAAAAATATGCGTCACATCTGGACATGAGTCTACTACTAATATATATAATCTTGTAAAAAAATATTATCATTTGATTGTGTTTAAGGTGGTCAGACATACACCTACTTCTTTTCTTTTTAGTCCTGCTTGATAAACTGATTGAAAATAAACTATAACTTTCAAATGGTATAACATTTTTGAAATAAAAAACTTGAGTCACATTCTATGATTTACCTACTATAATAAAAAAAAATTAAAAATTTTCAATTTGATGATGTTTTGACTAAGTTAAGGTGGTCAAACACGAGATTTTGTATACTCTAGAAAAGTTGTAGTAGAAAATTCATAATTAATTATTTACTTGGAAAAAAATTACAAAAAAAAGTGTCACATCCGAACATGAGTCTACTAATTATATCTATAATCTTGTAAAAACATATTATCATTTGATTGTGTTTAAGGTGGTCAGACATATACCTACTTCTCATCTTTTTCCCACCTTTTTCCTGAAATTTTCATACTACCCCAATGAAATTTGAAATTTTTACCATATAGAATAATTTGTTTTCAAAAAAGGGCTAGTATCTTAGAAACTAAATTCAATTATATATATATATATATATATATATATATATATATATATATATATATATGTTCTCTTCTTACATATTCTTTATATAATATTGATAACTTGTTCAAATTTTTTATGTGAACTTGTCTAACCCTGATTTTCTAAATTTTCATTGCCACTTAAGGACCTGTTTGACATACCATGATCCTGCAGATACCCATTTTGTAACGGATCCACCCTGATCCAAATAGTGAAACAATTTCATAAGCTAAAAAACTAAAATATCTATCTCTTATAAATGCAACATAATTCTCGCAAATCATCATGTGATCCTCTAGCACTTGAACAAGTTCAAGTACAGACATCCCTGAATATATATTATGCTTCAAATCATCTGATATTCAATGTAGTAAATGTAGCATACAAATCATCTCAATGAACATCTTAGGAACATTGTCACCAATAGTAGTAATATGTTGGCATCAATGAAAAAACATTAATTCCAACAAATATACACACAATCTCTTGTAATATTACAATAAGAGGGTCAACCTCTCATGATGAACAATGCAGATGGGCTCCAAAGAAAGTTATCTATTCTCTACCTCTAAAGAACCTCAATTAAGAACATGGGTCACATCGAGAATATGATGTCTCAACACATAAACATGAAATACATCATGGATGTGTGATAGTCTAGGTGGAAATGCCAAATAATAGGAACATGACTAATCCTCTCATGAATCTTAAAAGTTCAAACAAAACACAATGCTAACATAGATCCTTTTCTATAATAGATGGGGATCTTCCATGACCGAACTCCCAAAAACACATGGTTTCCAACCAAAAAGTGATGATCCAACCTATGGGCATCAACATACTTCTTCTAATGATCCTAAGTAGTAACTAAATGCTCTCTAATGTGAATCACCTACTACTGTATATCTTGAAGCATATTGGGACCCAACCCTACACAGTCCTCCAAATGATCTCAACTCAAAGGCATACGACATAGTTGAACATCCAAGGCATAAAAAAGAGACTTGCCAAGATAACTATGGTACCCATTATTATAGGAAAACTCAACCAAGCAAAAATAGTCCTCCCAAATTGAGTTCTGATCCATCATATACATGAGAAGCGTGTCCACAAGAATCTAATTCACCTATTGCGTTTGACCATTGGTCTTGGGTTGATATCATGAACTAAAATTGAGTCGCATGTCCAAAGCAAGCTGGGGTGATGTCGACAGTATAGATGTAAACACTAGATCTCTATCCAAGATGATCATATGAGGTATCTCATGCAACAAAACTATATCCTCCATGAACACATCTTCGATTGAAGAAACAATTTAAGAATTCATCATCAAAGAAAAGTAAACTTCCTTGGATAGCTTATCCATAGTAACCATAATAGCATAATGATGACGCGAAGACATATGTAGCACAATATTGAAATCAATAAATAGCGTCCCATTTCAACTTAGGAATGGAATGTGGCTATAAAAGAACTGTCGAACACTAATTCTCTACCTTCAATCTCTAACCTTATCTCTCTAACATTCAAGACATTTATCCAAAAACTCCCCAACATCATGTCTCATCCCTATGAAAAAGTGCAACTATCTAAGGTTGGCATGCCTCTTCTTGATGGTAAGAGGTGTAGAATAGGGTGGAAAATTTTCCTCAGACAAAACCAAAAAAAAAAGGTCACATAACATCAGCACATAAATGCATCCATGGCACTACAATTTTTTATTTGAATCCAAAGATTATTCTGAAATTTGACGTACAAGGGTACATCCAGATGCAATCTCTTCTCTAGCTTCCTAATACCGAGTGCCACTAGGTAAAACATCAAGAATACGACCACACAAATCCACATGAAGAGAAAAAATATAGATATCATTCCTCTTGCTACTCAAAGCATATGCAATAGCATTCTCTTTCCTCTTAATGTAGTGAATATCAAAATCAAACTTAGAAAGGAACTCCATCCAATGATGTTTATGTGCATTCAGGTTTGGCTGAGAAAAGATATAATACAAGCTATGATGATTTCTATGCAACTAAAACCTTTGACCCAAAAGATAATGTCTCCAGTGCACTAGCACATGCACAACTACCACTAATTCCAAATAATTGGTGGAGTAGTTCATCTCATGATCCTTGAGCTTCTGGGAGTCATATGTAATTACTCATCCCTCCTATATGGGAACTTCCACCAACCCTCCAATAATGCATTAATGCACACCATGAACTCTTGTGAGATCAATCACTACCAAGATAGGTGCACTGGTTAGTCGCTCCTTAAGAGCCTAAAAATTGACTCACACTATGCATAACAAACTAAATTCTTCCCTATCATCTAAATATAAGTGATAAGATTATCCAACCATGAAAATTCATTCATGAATCAATTGTAATAACTCACCATATCCATGAAACAAAGAACCTCTGGAACACTGGTCACTGTTAACCAATCCATAATGGCCTATATCTTCTAAGGATAAAATAAAATAGCCTCTCTTGAGATGATATGGCCCAAATATTTCACCTTAGTCTGGAAGAACTCACATTTGGCTAGGTTTCCAAACAACTGATGGTCGTAAAGACACTACAAAACCTGACATAAATGACCCTCATGTTCCTTCATAATCCTTGAACATACTAAAATATTATCCATAAAACTAAGTACAAAATGTTCATGATAGGAGAAGAATGTATCATTTATCAAACTCATGAATATTGATGGTACATTGGTCAACCCAAAGGTTAGAAACATAAAATCATAATGCCCATATCGAGTGTGACAATTTTTATTATGAATATCAGCCCCATGGAAATGAAGATGATACTATCCCAACTTAAGATCTATCTTTAAGAGCACTCTCACTCTGTTCATCTGATCAAACAAATTATCAATCCTCAGAAATAAATATTGATTCTTCATTGTCACCTTATTCAACTATAGGTAATCAATGCACAAATTAAAAAATCCATCTTTGTTCTTCACAAAGATGACTGGTGCACCCCAAGGAGATACATTAGGACAAATATGGCCCTTGTCCAACAACTCCTCTAACCACAATTAGAGCTCACTTAAATCTGAAGTGGTCATATGATAGGGTGCATGAGAAATAGGCTTAGCTCTAGGAATAAGATCAATAAGGAAATATATGTCATGTTGGGGTAGAATACCTAGAATCTCACTCGAAAACACATCTGTAAAGTCATGAAGAAGTGGGTGATCATTAAGAGACACCTCTCAACTCCCAACCCCATAAAGGTCACTAATAAAGAATATGAACAATTGGAAACCTTTTCCCATACTCTCCTTAGCTATGTGGCTAAGATCATGAAAAGTGAAATAGGTCTCTAAACCCCTACAAGCTCAACATGCCCACCTGTATCATCCACATAATGCACTTACTTGTGCTGATAATCTATGCTCACCTAGTCAAAAGATATCCTATCTATACCCAAAAAAAATACAATACAAACCCAAGTGTGGGATACAAATATTTACATTGGTTGTTAAGGTGCCAAAATTCAACATAAAACCATGATCTAGGGAGTCTATGACCACTCTAGATTTTGTGGCTAACTCAACTTGCCAACTATCAACCTGTCATGCTACCACTTGCCCATATCGCTGAATAAGGAAGGGGGAAATAAAGGAATCTAAAGAACTAGAATTAAATAATACAGAGGTATATATACCATGTAAAACACTTGTATTATCAACAATAGTGCTCTAGTGTGCAGCTTGACAGTTATCAATCGCCACAAAAACTCTGTGGGATCTACCTGCACAACAAAAGTAGGCTCTAAAACATACATTCTCTAACTTGATCCTAAAAGTAACCTCTGAGGATAATGAACAACAATATGAACCTATTGGACACAAGAGAAAACATGCCCCTCTACCAACACCATGACTTGCAAAAGGTGCACTTGAGTGTAAGATGTTTCCCAAATTAGAGATTTTCTAACCACCCTGTGAAGCACTCCTCAATGCCTGACTATGGAACCTATCTCTATGGCATGAACCACCATGGTATCTAGTGTGGTGACTACTGTTGAGATTGCTAAAACGCAATGCAACCAAGATCACCTGCATGCAAAGACTATTACACAGAAGAAGAAGACAGAAGAGAGAAGGATCTAAGGCGGCCAAAAAGCCAGAGGAGACATTATGTTGAAAAGAATGATTTCTATATTATCAACAATACTGAATAAACTCCTTATGAAATA
>MU223220.1:894863-916252 GCA_018584345.1 Thuja plicata
AGCCGGGCCGCATGGGCGGCGGCGGCGGTGAAGATCCGGGGCGGCGGGGCGGCGGCGGGGGCCGCGGTGGGTGGTGGGCCGGGAGGCGGCATAAAAAGCTCAGCTGTGGGGCCGGAGGAGGAGGCCGCTTCGGTGGTGGCGGTGGGGAAACGCGCAACCGCTGGTGGCGCGTTTTAAAAAAATAAAGCCCGCGCTGCCAACGCATTAAACAACCATTAAAACATAGTGTTTTGAATGAATTTTTTTAATTTTTCACCTCGATATTCGTGCCCGTACGGCCTGTAGGAGGCCAAAAACATTCCCCAGAGCCCCGGTGCCCAAAACGGTCAAACTTTTATATGATTTTGACTCTCCCGGGCCTTCTGGACGCAATGGTGGAGTCCTTTTCGGCTCAAATAGCTCCGAAAAATAGAGACCCCCCAGAACCAGAGACAAAAGCCGGAAAAGAATCTGAAAGCTTCAAACCCTCGCTGCTTCAACAGAGAACGAACAGCCGCATGCAGGAGAGCTCTGATACCATGTTGAGATTGCTAAAACGCAATGCAACCAAGATCACCTACATGCAAAGACTATTACACAGAAGAAGAAGACAGAAGAGAGAAGGATCTAAGGCGGCCAAAAAGCCAGAGGAGACATTATGTTGAAAAGAATGATTTCTATATTATCAACAATACTGAATAAACTCCTTATGAAATAAAAAGAGGACAATCCTTATAAAGGATGTCGAAACCCTAAAAGGGAAACTAACTCAGAAAAGGAAACTTTCCTAAGTCTAACTTAAGCACTAAAGAGTAATTACTAAAGATTACTCTAACAACTACCTAATTCCTACCTCTAGGATAGACCCTAGGAAAATATATGGGTAAGTGCACCAAGATGGTGTATAAAAATAGGGGTATAAGTGGCCACTTTTTTATTTTTGAAATCAAGTAAACCTGAACTTAGAAGAGAAATTTCAGAGTCATGCACTCAAAATTAGAAGATGTGCAAATAACAATAATTGTATTACTCTGAATCTAGTATCTAAAATGATAATATTTTTTTTTTAAATGGACAAGATTAAGAGGGTCAAACTTCTCGGGCATGAAAACTTGTTCCTGATTTTTTTAGAAAAACATAACATAGTTATTTTCGTGCGCTTCACAAAATGTATAGTAAGATTTAGTATTTTGAAAAAGATTTAAGTAGGATGATAGGTAAGAGTGAGATCTAGAAGTTCTGTATTTTATTTTCAATTTTCTCTTTAGTATTTTTTATTTATGATTTTTTGAAGTGACTGCATCCTTAAAATATGGTCCCTGTTTGTGCATTGGGCATAACTTGCATCAAACTAATCGATAATGCAAACTATTTTTTAAAGTGTATAGAATCTAGTGTAGAACAGTAATATGTAATTTATTTTGAATTTTGTCAAGTAGATCAAAAGTTAATAAAAAAATGTAGACATATGTCTATGAGGACTGTCAAGACACTGGTAAAGAAAATTAAACTTTAGTATGCTAATGTTGTCCAAAAATTGAAAAATTTTATATGATTAGAAATCTCAGTTGGCGTGTAAAATTATGGTGGAAATTTTACAAATGCCCACTTGATGATGTGTAAATCTAATGACGAGGAAGTTGAGAAACCTATTCTGAAGAACAAAACACGTGAAAAGGGGACGTAAATGGAGGCAAATGAGGTTCCCAAGACCCAAACTTGTTATCTAGGCCTATTAAATTAGCCTCATTATTAGCTTTTAAATTTACCAAACATAAGCCCAATTAATTTATTTTAATTTCAAGTAATGCAATTGTGTTAGGGATGTTTTGCTATTTTTTTGGGTGGGTGGCCACTTTTTTGCACACCATCTTGGCGCACTTACCCATATTCCTATGTCCTTGATGGAAATTCACCCTAAGAGGTGTTAAATATGCCCTAGAAGAATGTATGGGTTATACTTGTGTAGCCTATATACCTAATCCATAAGGCTATGTATTATGAACCTATGTAGTTATCCTACTACTTGTCCTATGCTAATGCATACAAACGTTCCCTACAATATGACCATTAAGGCCCTAAACAAAGTGTTTTACTAATATAGGTTTATCATGGTTATAACTAGAATACTACCTCATCTCAAATAACCTATTCTTGTATTGGTCCGCTAACGTAGTCCCCTATCAGAGATAGTGAAACTCATTAGCATGTTCCTCTCGGTATTGATTGGAAATGAAACACTCATGGAACCGCTCCTCAAAAATATCACAAGAAACTATCATGATATTTCATTGTATATTCTTCTCCTCTATGCACCACCAATTAGATGCAAAAATTTTAAGATTCATGATGACATGTATCGAGTTGTATTTTTTATCATATAAGGGTAAATAGTGCAAAAATTTCCAAGATCCAATAGCCAAGTCTTGACCTTTGTACCACTACAAGAACCATCAAAAAATGTGGAAGAGACCTCAAAAGATATTTCATATGGCTTGCACAAATAAAATCATCATTCATCACTGCCCTATCTCTCTCATTCTCTACTCTAGAGCAAGGCAGGGTACATGAACACTCACGCTCTCTCCTATCTTCTCGTGCTCCATGATTAGATAAATGAGACCCCTCACGGTGAGATTCCTACTGATGACGTCCCAACCAAGTAATGAGCTCTTGTAACAATTAAACCAATTATGGATTCCCATAATTACCACCATGACCCTCTCTATGGTGCTCATGGTGATCCTCATCTTGTTATTCCTATCGATGCTCTTCCTTGTGATACTCCCCTTGTGGTCCTCTTGACAGGAATTCTGCCGACCACATCTATGCCTAGGAGGATTCCTTCATAGAAAAATAAGATATGGATTAAAATCACATATAAAATATCCTACAAGCCATACAAATGCAAATATGGATAATGATAATCATCAAAGATATAAATACAACCACATATCACTCACACTAATAACAATGGGAGCATAACACAAAGATTCCAGCGAATGGACGTGGGCTTTGATACCAAATGTCATGCGCCACCAAGGAACCCTTGGAAACATAGGGCTAAATATACACTTAAAATTTTTTTGAAAGACAAAAGATATAAATCATTCACATAGTGCATCATCAACAAAATAATGGAATTTATACTATGAATACTTGAAAAGCATTCCAGGGAAAAAAGATATCCAAATATAAAATTACTCTTTGGGCATGCCCTTGGGAAGTGCTCACTATTTTGGATGCCCTAAAATAGTTAGCATATGCACTCTTTTTTTCTCATATGCACTATATTTTGTTTCATATTCATTATTATGAGTAGCATATGCGCTATAGTGCCCTGCAAAGCTCAGTTTGGTCTAAAATTACATCCAAATGTGGTTCTCTCAGTCTAACAACTATCTAGATAAGAAACAAAAACATAATTCCAATGAGCCTCTACCCACAAACATTTGACAAGTAGATCGATCACAACAAAAATAAAACTCAATTTATCCTAAGCAATTCGGAGAAAATTCCCAATTCACCAAAAGATAAGTGAAGAAAATTAACTCATTTCCAAATATAAAGTCACTTTTCTAAAAAGGACTTTTAAAATAAAAACCAATTATTGACTTTAATAATAAACTATATCAATTCCAAATAAATAGAATTTTATACGCCAATTTAACCAACAATAAAATTAAATGCTAATGCAATAAATCAACATCTAAATACATGTCAACCATGATAAATGTGGGAACTCCAAATGCACATACACACTCACTATTCCAAGACAAAATGCACATGAAATCCATATTTACCATCATGTACAAGAGGGATAAAATATCTCAACAAGATGCATTTTCCATACATGGACAATATTAATTCAATAATAAACAAATGATGCTACTGTATGATAGAAAATGTGGTTAAAGGAATGCAAATATAAATAAAAGAACACTAACTAACAACATCTACCTTAGACATACAAAAAAAACCATGTAACAAAGAATAAATGAGATTGCAAACCTCCCAAAAATCAGTGGTTCCTTTGTAGACTAGATTTGTCCAAATAGGTAGATGTGTGCTCACTATTGCTAGCTCAAGTTTCAAAATAGGTTACAAGTACAAATATTTTTGGGCATTATGAGGATTCCTTTGCTATGGTTTTGGAGATAAAATGACATAATAACTTTTTAGTGATGGTGGATTATTTGTGAAGGAGAAGAGGGCTCAATTTATAGACTCGAGGATGTTTGAATGGAGGGTCAAGATTGAAATTTGAGGAAGGGTTGAGATACATTTGAGAGGAATCACATGGATTATTCTTTCTCAAACTCATATTCATATGACAAGTGTCAAAAGGAGAGAGGATGAGAGGACATTGGGGTTGGGGAAGATATGACATATCTTGTCTCAAATCCCAAAGGTTAAATTTGGAGGAATGTAAACACCTTGGGAAATGGGAGGGATTTTAGAGAAGTGGGAAGAAGCAATAAAATATTCCTTGGATAGGACAAAGGTGTAAAGGGAATGTGCTTGGGGATGTAAGAGAATTCATGGTCGACAACTGGAGAGGGAATCAGGACTGGAATTGATGCGACATGAGTTGACTTTGATTTGGGTTTGGATTTCCCAATCCATGTGATTAGGATTGTGTAAATATTTAGGAGGGGATCAGGCTTGGGTTAAGGTTAATTAGTGGGAAATTGGGAGATTTAGGACAATGAAAGTGGGAAGACATAAAATAGGTGGAGGGTTAATTAGTTAAACAAGGGTATTTAACTTATTAAGGGTGGATTATTATGTGCAAGGGGTTGGGTTGAGTTAAATTCCTAGATTAGAGGATAGTTAGCTGAAGGTTAAAGTTAGGAGCCATGTGCTAAAATTAATTAATTATATTTATTTAATTCATAAATAGAGGAAAATTGGGGGTGTTGAATAAACGAAAACAAATACCTGAGTATTTGTTTAATTAATAGAAGAAGGGTTTTAATTAATCAAATAGACATAGGTTGCATATTTAATTAATGGGGCTATAACTAATTAATTTAATTAATTAATCAGGAGGATGACATAGGTTAATTAAATAATAAATATTTAATTAATAGCACTTAGGATAACTAAATTTGATTACAAAATTAGTGACTAGATTTAGGTGTCTACATTTTGCCCCTCTTTGAAATTGTGTTCAAATAACATTATTTCAAAGAAGTTTAAAGTTTCAACAACATGAAGAATTAAAAAGGCAACTAAGTTTCCTCATATTATGGGAGATGCATTTAGTTACTTAGGGTGATTTCCCCTTGAGAAGGTGGATATGAGAGAGAAAGGGGCATGTGTGGAGTCACGAAATGAAAATTTTCCCTAATAGGATAGAAGAAAGAGGGAGTGAAAAAATGATTCATTAATGGGGTTAGGATTTAAAAAGGAGGTCCTCAAAAGAAATAAGGAAAATAATGGTCACCCCCGTCAAGAAGGTGAAAATGATGCCCTAGAAGGGTCCCATATAAGCCAAAGAGGGGAAAAAAGTTCTTCATTTGCACCCTAGGCCTTCACAATTTGAGAGAGAGAGGAGTTTTTTCTAGTGATTTATGAGCTTATTTGATGATTGAGAGGATTGTTAGGGATAAAATTTCACAAGCACAACTAAGAGGGGGGTGAATTAGTTCATGTGATATAGAATATTAAATTTTGAACTTTATAAAACAAAACTACAATGCAAATAATAACACAATAAATGCCAACACAATAACACAATACACAATGGTTGAGGAAACCCTGTCAAAGGTAAAACCCCAGTGTGAATTAGCACCCACAAATAATTTACCGGGAGTATAGTATCCATGTTAAAAGATGTATCCCTATTAGGAGCTTAATACAACATTACAGTGCATTGTCTCTATTGGGAGACAGACCCTGCTAGGGGTCAAGAAATGTAGTAGGCTCACTGCCCAAAGAAGGTTAAATCCACCCTCAAGGATTCACAATCTGGACAAGTGTATATAGGAAATATACAATCTAGTGAAGTGTCTGATAGAAACTATCTTTGCTTGGCCAGTTACAATGAAGTATCTTTATCATAAACTCTCCTCTACATTCAGCAACAAAACAAGCCTCGTAGCTTACACTTCTCTTCCTTTTCAATCTCTTCCACATCCTCCCAAAAGCAAAGATCGCTCATATATACCCTATTACAATAATTCATTAGGTCGGCCAATTAAGATTTCCAAATACACAAATAATTAATTAGGTCAGCCAATTAGGCTTTCCCAATATAAAAATAATTGTTTAACCCCTTCCTAAGATACACACAGTACCTATAACAAGTAAACATCAAATACAATCCATCAATTATTCTCCAAGATCCACAATCCATGCTCACAATTCATAATACATGCTACATGTCTGATGTTAGCCACAAAAATATTGTCTCCTCTATAATACACGACATAGCTGACATCACCAACATGCTCATGCAAATTGATCAATACCCAACATTCCTCAATATGTCCTCTATCATCGAGTAAGCTTACATCACCTAAAATATCTTCGTCTGTAAGAAATACCCAAAACACAGAGACCTTCTCTGTCAAGCATTACTGTCACAGTCCAGAAACTAGTCTTCACTAAATCATCTGTAACATCATCAACATATATCCTCAAGTCAAGTGACCTTAGGAATAAGGTCATCACACATCTATCTTCATATCCCTATCTTCGATCATTCTGAAACATCCGTACAGTGTCCGTACACTTCTATTAGTCATTTAACCAGTCTGCCCTCTTTAAAGAAACATATGTTGACATCAGTGACAGAACATCAATATCAATAGCATAAATAGTATACAAATCTAATATCATCCAAAAATCTCCCCCTTTGGAATTGATAGCAACATATGGGAAAATCCATCAACCCAAGAGTACTTGTTACCCATTTTTATGTTCATTCAATTGGTTAAGAGTGTTAGCCTACTTACTAGGTGATTTTCTAAATAACCTAGTTTGTACATTATTAGTGATCTGAATTAAATTTGTGTTCATTTCCTAAAGCTGAAAATGAAAAGTACATAAAGGAGAGAATCTAACTACGATATCCAGGAAATGAAATGATATATACATTAGATCAAATTTAGTTTTGAACATAAATGACAAGTATGTACAGAAGGAAAGTAAAGCATTTATCTAAGCTCACACAAGCCATGAGTGTAGCCAACTCCTATAAATCTATGGATAACTACATACATGTGCAAAAGCAAATGAATATAAATAACAAGGTACCAGACATTTCCTGAAGCAAGGAAGAGAGGTTGGCCCACGGTGACTCTAGTATGCTCCTATTGGATTGAGAACCTGTAGAAGGGAGATAAAGGGGTTAGATCCAATGGATCTAAGCAATGCATGATAAATAATTATCTATATACACCTATAGTCATGCATGCATGAAATTAGCCATATATCAGAAGGAGAGAACCATGCTCCAGGCATGAACATACTCACAACAATGTTGTAGAGGAAAGAAGGATACCATGTTTTCATTAATTTGTTTGTTCCATGTGTAGGTACAGATGAAGTTGTTTAATTACTTTAGTATGTGATAATTTCCCTCACTCATGCACATGCGATCTTCAAGGGTAGCCATCATAGGCCACCTTTAAAGAACAAATTTGCATGGGGACGAATACTTATAGAGATGCGTCAAAAAGAAAAAGTAGCCATGGAGCATTCAGGATACATGAAGACAAATGGTATAATGGTGCATAAGTGCATAATTTCAATCAAATAAAGATAGAAACAATATGGCATTCATAAATAGTCAAGAAATGAAGCATCTACATAGATCTCCCAACATAAGACTTGGTCATGTTTTAATAGTGCACCTCCAAAGTTTAGAACAACAAAAGGTATGATGTTTTTCATATGAATCTATACATCAAGTACATGCATACCATGTTTGAGAAAGTAATTAATCAGGAAAAATGGGGCAGCATACAAATTTCAAAAGTTAGCATCATTTATATGTTGCACATGGGAAAAGTTGCTTCACATATGAAATCTGATTAAAGGAAAGATGATATACATGTTTAAGGATCTGCATATAGCTTTTTCAGATAGTAGTAGAACATTCAGAGAGGAATCTAACAATCAAAGAAATGATGCATAATAGAAATTGCAAATATATGTCTCTTTCAATCAATATAATAAGCAAATATGTTGTAAACAATAATAAAAAGATCCAATATACACCCATATACAACAATAGAGTAGCAGAATGGAGTCCAAACATTACAAAATGCATCCATAGACAACATTACAACATCATGGTGGCACTTCCTCTGGATGCAAAAGAGGAAAATATGTTCCATAATTAATAGAAAACAGTCATAGTCTATGGCCTCAAAGAGATGACAACAAGGTAAGATAACTGCAATAAGGGTTTTAATCAAGCATAGATAGAAATATGGCTGATGGAGATCCTTTCTGTAGAGCCAAATGATGGCATTCAAATATGAAAATAGTAAAATGAGGCCCTAGTTTACCATGGGCTGGGTAGAAAACAATAAAGTAGCAGTAATAAAATAAGCCTGCAGCCTCATCAATGGAAGAACACAGTAGAACAATCATAATATCACACAAAAATGTTCCAAACAGTCGCTATCATAGTTACACCCCATGCTATGGAGGCAAATATAGAATTTATGCCACCACAAAGAATAGATGAAGATCACAGACAGTGCTAATGAAATCAAGATAAAATCAGAGATAGCCCGCAGCCCCCTATGCATTCAATAGACAGTTATAACCATTCAAAACCCCAAGAAGATGTAGCTCGATGAGATGTAAGCAAAGATAAAAGCATGTTTTCCTTTCAAAGTGAGGAAATAAAATAGAAATGAATGAAGAAACAAAGATCACCTACCTATTATCATATAGCTCTGACAAAAGTCCAGAAAAGCTCGATGCAGGAATGGAAACTTTCCAAACAATAACTTTCTTTCCTTCATAAGTGCAACTAGGACATCTTCACAGCTTGAGTTCTCGGTGATGCAAAATGGCATAAAATGTGAGCCATTGAAAATAATGTTTTTATAATATATGGTAAGGGTGGTGTTGTTTTAATATTTCAAATATGTTTAAAAGGTTGATTGGAATATGTTTTAATAACATATGATAAGGTGGGGTTATATTAGCAATGTTTTTTTTAAAATGTTTTAAAAATGTCATTTAGGGGGAAAAATAAAAAATTTAAATGCATACCCTAGGTCCTAGGTATCCTGGCTATTTTAATAGCTTATCTCCTATAATTCTCTCTTAGGTTCATTAACTAGTTTAAAATGGGATGCAAAAATGTAAAGTCATGCATATTTTATTACTGTAAATATTGGCCAATAATATTTTATAAATCATTTTTGGCAAATATCACCTATCAAGCATGATTAGTGGAGGAGATTGATTTAGTTTGGTAAGGGGGTTACGATTAAGGAATGATTCTGAATTCTCTCTCTCACCTACCTCTACAAATCCAGAAACCTGACATCCAGATTTGAGCAACTTCTTGGTGGACCTAAAAATGCAGATTTTTAGATATACCCCTGCATCCAGTTCAAGATTTGGTGGAGTTAGACATGGTAATGTCCATAATTCTTGGAAATGTAGATTTATGGGGCTTTCACCTATTTATACCTCTTTCCTTTTTGTGATAGGGAGTTCTTTCATTATATCTCACTCTGAGATTTGAATGTTTGTAGCTCTAAGAAGTAGAATGTTTTCCTCATCTCCTTTTGGTTAAATACATAACATAGATCCTCTTTTTACCTACTGTCTTCTAAATTATTTAATGAATTTTGGTCAATGTTATTGTGAGTAAAGTTAATCCTTTACTTGGAATATTTTTCATTTGATGTTTAGAAAGCACATACTATTGCCTAAAGTCTGATTTGTGTGCTCTCATAAGTCTTTGAGTTGTGAAATTCATTCATTTCCTTCTCATTTACAATCTACACCTTGTTATTCTTGAAAGCAATAATATTAGTGGGACAAATCTGTGAATTCCAAGTCATGTTTAAATCATATTGTGGGTATTTTACAATCTGTGGATCTTCCAAGTTTTGGTGAATCACCTAGGTTTTAAGTCCATTTTTTCAATTCATGCACTCTCTCTGCCTTTCCTTCAAAAAGTTTTATTTTAATTTTAAGGTCATTCAAGGGGAAGCCAACCCTTAATCCAAAGGTCTACTTCCATTATAGGTTTCCCACAAATTGGAAGTATTCCCATGTTTCACAGGATTATTGAGTTTCATACTTAGCTCTTTTGGGTGCAATCCTTAGTGATAATAGTACTCTCTGTCAATACAATATTTTGAATATACTAAACACAAATCTCCCCAAAATAGTAGGTATTTTCACATAGAATCCTTCCCCCTTTGGCATCAATGGTAAAGGGTTTCATATCTCAACTATAATCTTCTATAAGGTGTAGCTTTTTCAAATCTTCATGTCCAACAAACAGGTTTAAGATCACCCAAATGTGCTCTAGTGTTCCTGTGATCACTCACCCTAAGGAGTAGATCCATACATCAAGTCCATAAAATAATATAGCTCTAAAATCCACTAGAAAGATGTATATCTACATCAATTAATTATCACAAGGAGGGACTCTGACCCAAAGCATGCTTCTAAGATACTCAAAATCATCTTTGGGAAAGTATTTTGTAAATATATCTGCTATATGTTCATTTGTGCTAATATACTCTATTTTAATCTGTTTCTCTACTACCTTCTCCCTCAAGAAATAATATTCAATAGAAATGTATTTAGCTTTGAATGCATAACAAGATTCTTCAAAATATTCATTGTGCTAGTGTTGTCACAATGGATAACCACTGGTTCTTCAAAAATTATTCCAATGTCCTTCAACATTTGTTTCATCCAAACAAATTGTGTGCAATTTATTGCAGCAACAACATACTCTGATTCAATAGTAGATTGAGAAATACAATTATGCTTCTTTCTTAACCAAGAAACCAACCTTTTGCCAAGGAAAAATGCACCACCACTTGTACTTTTTCTATCATCTACATTACCTTCCCAATCACCATTAGTATAAGCCTGCAAAATAAAGTCATCTGATTTTTCATACCATAATCCATATTTTGTTGTTCCTTTAGGTATCTAAAAACTCTTTTCATAGCAGAAAGATGTGTCCCTTTAGGATCTGCTTGATATCTTTCCACAATTCCAACTCCATTGGTAATATCTGCTCTAGTGTGAGTTAGATATTGTAGACCACCAATCATGGAACTGTACTTTGTTTGAAAAAAAACTTTGAGTCTCATCATTACTAGTCAGTTTGAATCCAGTCACCATAGGTGTTCCAACAGGTTTACAATCTTCCATTCCAAATTTATTCAACATTTCCTTAAGATACTTGGTCTAAGATATAAAAATGTCATTCTTACTCTGGTTGATTTTCAAACCAAGAAAACATTTCATTTCACCAATCATTGACATCTCAAATTCATTTTCCATTTCTTTGGAGAACTTCTTACTCATCTTATCATTTCCTCCAAAAATGATATCATCAACAAAAACTTCTATGATTAAGATTCCATATTCATTAGTTCTTAAATATAAATTATTGTTTGCATTACCTTTTCTTAAACCAAGATGAAGTAGATACCTGTCCAGTCTTGCATACCATGCTCTCAGTGCTTGTTTCATTCCATATAGTGCTTTCTTCAACTTACAAACTATGTCTTCATCATTTGTCAAAGGAAAACCATCAGGTTACTCAATGTATACTTCTTCTTCCATATCACCATTCAAGAATGCTGATTTCACATCCATCTGATATACTTTAAAGTATTTATGTGCAAAATAAGCAATAAATAATCTCACAGCTTCCAACCTAGCAACCAGAGAAAATGTTTATTCATAGTCTATGCCTTCTTGTTGCAAGTATCCCTTACACACCAATCTAGCCTTGTTTCTTACCAATGTTCCTTGCTCATCCATCTTATTTCTAAAAACCCATTTAGTTCCTATCACATTTTTGTTCTTAGGTCTTGGAACCAATTCTCGAGTATTATTTTTCTTTATCTCTTCAAGTTCTTCTTCCATAGCTTTATTCCATGATTCATCTCTACATGCTTCATCAATATTTTTTGGTTCAACTTGAGAAATCAAACAAATTTCATCTCTAACCTCAATTAATTGATCTTTAATTACATTTTCAATCATCAAAGGTTCTTCAGGTTCAGAAGTGACCTCTTTCATCTCTGTAATCTGACCACAGTCATATATTCTTTCCTAAATCTGAAACTTTTCAGCTATCCTCACATTTATTCTTTCAATCAACTTCCTCAATCTCAGATTGAAACATTTATATGCTTTAATATTAGCATAATAACAAATAAAAATTCCTTCATCACTTCTAGCATCAAACTTCCCTATCTTGTCATTTCTTTTGATATAACATTTACTTCCAAATATTGTGAAATATTTTACATTAGGTGTATGATATAACCATAATTCATAAGGAGTCTTACTTGTACCTTCTCTAATCTGAATTATGTTTAAGGTGTACACAACAGTGCCAATTGCTTCTCTTCAATGAACATGTGACACATTTCCTTCCAGCAACATAGTCCATACAAAATCTAATATAGTTTTCTTTCTTTGCTCTACTATCCCATTTTGTTTTAGAGTTCTAGGAGTTGATGTCTGTTTTTATATTCCATGTTCTTCATAGTAAGTATTAAATAAATATGATGTAAACTCTCCACCTCTTTCTAATCTCAAATATTTTATCTTCAAAGTAGATTCATTCTCAACTTTTTCTTTAAACAACTTGAATTTGTCAAATGCTTTAGATTTCTCTCTTAAATATATAACCCACATCATTCTAGAAAATTCATCAACAAAAAGTATAAAGTACCTTTCACCATAATATGATCTTGTTCTTGTAGGACCACACAGATCTGTATGCACCAGATCCAACTTCCCTTTTGATGAATAAGATTTTCTTCTAAAATTGCTTTTGGTCTTCTTCCCCATAACACACTCTCTACACATAGTGTAAGATGGATTTAGAATCTTAGACAGATCTCTTACAACATTAGTCATACTTGCCTTCACAATTTTATCAAAGTTAACATGACAAAATCTTCTATGCCACAACCAACTGTCATCAACCTTCGCAATAAAACAAGAAGCTTCAAATGTACTCAATTCAAATACATTACCTCTAGATATAGTACTAGATGCAATTAAATCTCATGATTTACTTCTGATAAAGAATTTCCCATCAATGAATTTCAATTGATAACCTTTTTCCACAAACTGTCCAACACTCAATAGATTATGCTTAAGTCCATCAACAAGTAATACATTGTCAATATTAGTTTTTCCATCTAGAGAAATAGATCTAACTCCAATGATAAGTTAAGGAGTATTGTCACCAAATCTAACAACACCACCATCATATCTTTTCAAATTCACAAATTTATTTTTATCTCTAGTCATATAATGTGAACAACCATTTTCTATAACCCATTCAGATTTCTTTTAAACATGAGATACTAAGGCTCTTTCCTCATGTATAGGTTCATCATCCTTTATAACAATGAATAAAATTTCATTAGAGTCACCATCATCATTAGAAACACCCTCACTAGCATAATAACATTCCTTTTCTTTAAGATACTTTGATTTGTAAAACTTAGGTTTATGCTTAGGAATCCTTGTAGGACATCTAGATGCAAAATGACCAATCTTGTTACATGAAAAACATTTCAAAGGTAATTTGCCTTCAAATTTACCCTTACCTCTCTTTTCTCTTCTAGTGATTAATGCTACCACTTCATCTAGATTTATTTCTTCCTCCTGTATCTATTCCCATTCCTCAGCATTGTCTCCAAGCTCTTCTTTCAAGTTACTACTATTGTGCTCGCAATTCCAGATAAGGTCTTTTTGTTCTTATGCTTCATTGCCTTGAATGTTGACTCAACTTTAGGTAAAGTATCTCCCAATTTGGTGGCCTCAAAAGTATTTATCTTTCCAATCAACATCTCTCTAGTGAATTTTGGTGTCAAAGGTATAATATCCTTTATAGCTTGTACTTTGGTTCTATATGCAGGTGTCAAAGATCTAAGAATTTTTTCAATCACTTCTTCATCACTGTAAGTACCTCCATAGTTTCTAATGCTAGTAACTACTTTAGTAATTCTCTATCCATATGCCCTAATGTTCTCATATTCTCTCATTTTTAGTGATTACATCTTTGTCTTCCAGTTTTATAGCTTTTCTTGTTTTGTAAACTTATCTCCTTCTTATAATGCCTCTAATCTTGTCCAAATCTCATGTGCAGAGTCCAAGTCTTTTACTTTTGTGAAATTACCTTTAAAAAGTGCATTGATTAATGATTCCCTTGCAACCATATTACATGAAAATAGCTTCTTCTCATCTTCAATAGCTTTCTCCAGTTCATCCTCAGTCGGTATCTTTTCATTCTTCTTTATGATCATCTAGTAGTCAATTCCCAAATATAGCAAATGTGGTATCATGTTGTTCTTCCAACTATCAAAGTTTTCAGGATCAAATTTTAGACTATCCTTCCTATAGTAAGTCATCTTCAGGATCACCTCAAGTTGTTAAGCTTTCTCTCTAAGGACTAGTAGCTCTGATACAAATTTTTAGGAATAACAATCCCCAAGCACAACTGAGGGGGGGGGGGGGGGGTGAGTCAATTGTGATATAGAATATTAAACTTTGAACTTTATAAACCAAAATTGCAATGCAAATAATAATACAGTAAATGCCAACATAATAACATACTTGTTGTCGAGGAAACCTTGTTAAAGGTAAAACCCCAATGGGAATTACCACCCTAAAATAATGTACTGAGAGTATAGTATCCTTGTTAAAATATTTAGCCTTGTTAGGAGCTTAATACAACATTACAATACACAGTTCCTATTAGGAGAAAAACCCTATTAGGAGTTAAGAAAATTAGTAGTCTCATTGCCTAGGCACACTTCCAAAAAAAGGTTAAAGCCACCCTCATGGATTCACAATTTGAACAAGTATATATAGGAAATATACAATCTAGTGAGTTGTCTCATAGCAACTGTCTTTGTTTGGTCAATTCCAATGAAGTATCTTTATCACAAACTCTTCTCTATAGTCAGCAGAAAAACAAGCCTCACAACTTACACTTCTCTTCCTTTTCAATCTCTTACACATATTTCCAAAAGAAAATATCACTCATATATACCCTATTACAATAATTCATTAGGTCGGCCAATTAAGCTTCCCAAATACACAAATAATTAATTAGGTTGGCCAATTAGGCTTTCCCAATATATAAATAATTTTTTAACCCCATGCTAAGATACACATGGTACCTATAACAAGTAAACATTAAATGCAATCCATCAGTTATGCTCCAAGATCCACAATCCATGCTCATAATTCAAAATACACGCAACATGTCTAAAGTCGGTCACCAAAATAGGTCTCCTCCAAAATACATGCCACAGATGACATCACCAACATGCTCATACAAATTTATCAATACCCAACGTTCCTTAATATGTCCTCTATCATCTAGTAAGCTTGCATCATTTGAAATATCTTTGTCTGTAAGATATACCCAAAACACACAGACCTGCTCTATCAAGCATTACTATCACATTCCAAAAACCAGTCTTCACTAAATCATTTGTAACATCATGAACATATAACCTCAAGTCAAGCGACATTAGGAATAATTTCATCACACATCTTTCTTCATATCCATATCTTCAATCATTCTAAAACATCTGTACAGTGTTTGTACACTTTTGTCAGTCAATTAACAAGTTTTTCCTCTCCACAGAAACATATGTTGACATCAGTGACAAAACACGAATATCAACAACATGAATAGCATCAAAATCTTATATCATAAAAAAAGGATGACATTTTTCAAAGGAGTGAGGCACAAGACCGATGTGGTGAGGAGCGTCCATCAAAATCTATGGGAGGACCAATCAGTATGTACCAAAATCTTAGCATGTTGATTATTTTATTTCTGCATTTTACTCCTTTATAAGCTAGGAAACAACATTCCCATAGGGACATGTCCCACGAGAACATGGTTAATCTCAGGAGGAATTATTTCCTTCCAACCTAGAAAAAAATTGGGTGTTTTAGGTTAAAAACTAGAGATTTTTGGGATTGTTCTCCTATACCCATGGGAGCACAATAATTATAACACCCTGCTAGGGAACTTGGAAGGACGAAGCTTCTAAGCACTAAATTTCAAGTAAATTTCTTAAAAAAAAATTAGGGGTTACTTTTCCTTGTTTACTGAAGTGAATAACATTCATGTAATATTGTTAAGGTTTTTTTTATGTACGTCCTCCCCAGGTTCCCTAATGTTCTTACTGAACAACATTAACTTGTCCATTAATGGAGATGCACCTAAATTGCATAACTCTAGGGTACTATCTAAGATATCCTAACTTATTCCTTTATTTACTTTTTACAATGTGTCTATTAAATAAGATAAGTTACTACCACATTGAGCTTCATGCAAATAAGTAAAGTAATGATGATCTTCTCCTTTAACACATTAACCATTCTCTAAGATAAATTAACCTTTATTCTTCATGTGAGAATCCATGTGCCTAGTCATCAATTAATAACTTATAAACCTAACACACTTAATTAATCCTTTTCTTTATTTGGATTAACATAATCACATATAATTAATAAATTAAAATGCACCCATTCAAGGATGTTGTGAACATTAAGGATGTAAAGAGTTTCCTTACATCAAGGTGTAAAACATTACATAAATACAAATCCCCCCCCTCCTTTTTTCTAAAGTTACCCTTCCCTTTTACATAACTTTGAAAGAAATCATAGAATCCTTATATCAATTACATTTGTCCCCTCTTAGGAGCTAACATTTACATGAATATACATTACATCAAATACAAATGATTGACACAATAGAAAGTCTTCATCTCTGAATCTGAAGAAAGAATGAACATGGATCATCCAAGCATGACAAACAACACCTCAATAAATAAATATTTAACCACCCAACCATGTGGATCCAAAAGTGTCTACTATGTCATGATAGGAGATAGAAACCAAGGTCCACACAAGAAGGTACAACTAGGATACTCCTTATTTGGCAATAACCTTTCCCAAAACATACACAACTGAAGACACAAGAAGGAAACAAGAACCACCAGAGGCATAATCATATAGGTAAGGATTCTAAACAACAAGCTAGGTGAGTTTCATTTCATAGACCTCACCCCTTGGGTTACCCTTGTTGGAAAGTTGACTCCCAGGGAGTATATGGCTCATTTTGTGTTGTCATTATGGAAACAAAGTCATATGAAGTTTTGATAGTAAACTATGAAGTGGAAATTGACTAAGTGCAGAAGACAAAACAAAACAGTGACTTGCAGTCAATCAGGGCATCAACACATGTGCATACAATCATCTCAAGATATGCTCATTTAGAATTAATCTATATGGTATGTTATTATGCTTACCCTATACACACATGGTACTGAATGGAAGTAAGAACAAGTTACAACAAGAACAAGTACACCAGTAGTCCTGAATACAGAATATGAAGCTGACTTAATTATTTTGATTAGTGTGTAATCTTTTGTTATGTAAAGGATAAGCACCTATTGTAATAAGTTTGTAATCATATATTAAACATTGTTGTAAACATGCTTAATCCAATCTATTTGGAAGTGTTGTGAATATTGTTTTTGGGCCAACTAAGGTCTTGTTTATAGCCGCGTATATTCAGGCATAAAGATATATATATGCAATGTAAAGATATATCATAAGTGTCAAAAAAATAGTCAGAGAAGATGTATATCAGATAAGTATGACGATATCAGTATGAGATAGAGCCCTTAAAGAGGTTAAGAGCATAAGTGCATAGCTGGAACTGATCAGACATCTGTGTCACAAACGGCAGTTCACTTTTGGATATAGTGCATATCTATTCTTAGGAGGTTGTAGCCTTCTTTCTCTTTAAGTAGTGAGCTCTTGGATAGTGAGTCCTCACTACTAATAGGGTTGTTTGTAAAAGACTCCTAACAGGGTCAGACCCTTAACCAGGTCATTGTACTTACATTGTAAAGACTTCTCCTAACAGGGAAAAGGAACTCTCACATGTTCATTATACTAATGCAATATTTGTGGGTACTAATTCCCACCAGGGTTTTCCTCTAATCAAGGTTTCCCCATAATCATATCTTGTGTTATGTGATCTTGTGTTAAGCTTCAAGTGTTATATGATTGATTTATGTTTAATTTTCTAAATTTGAATAATTAGCTAAACATTGATTCACCTCCCCTCTCAGTGTTTCCAACAATTGGTATCAGAGCCTAGTCCTCAAAGAGAAAACTTTAACCACTTGAGGAGATTATAGATTCAGCAGATGTCAAATATCTGAAAAATAATCTTGAAGAAGCCCTTGAAGATCTAGACAGATCTGAGAAATAAAATGAAGAACTTAAACTAAAATTTGATGGCTCACAAATGCTTATCAAGAAACTAAGGAAAGAATTAAAAGATTGCTCCACCAATGATTTGAAACTGAATGAAGAGAACATGTCTCTGAAAGATAAGATAGAAAAATTGAATGATCAGTTAATTGATAGCTTAACAGCTATTGAAGAGAAGAACAAAGAAAACAAATAGTTGGATGAAGAACTCATGCAAGCCAATATGAAAATATTGGATTTGGAAAATATCAAGAACAAAATTGAATCTGAA
Organism: Thuja plicata; assembly: GCA_018584345.1. NCBI lineage: Eukaryota > Viridiplantae > Streptophyta > Pinopsida > Cupressales > Cupressaceae > Thuja > Thuja plicata. The sequence goes on from MU223220.1 coordinate 913,627, forward strand.
TTATCAAGAGCTAAAGACAAGATTGATAAACTACACACAAGCTCAGATCTAATTCAATCACAGCTCTATGCACAAAAGATAAAAGGTGACACCACTGGTATGGGAGACAGTTTAGCTCAAATTGAGATGAACTCATTACAAGAAAGAAAGAAAGCTCTAACAGAATCTTCAGAAGAAAATAGAACTTAAAATCATGAAGAGACTAAAGCAGAATCACTAAAAGATAAGCACAAGGCAGTTAACCATACTTTCTATGCCTGTAACAAGCATGGAAACTTGGAAAGAGATTGTAAGAATGTAAGACTCTTCAATTGTTACTATTACTCCTGTAATAAGTTTGGTCATAGGGTTATTCATTGTAGAATAAATCAAATAAATCAGCCACAAATGAACCAAAGGAATCAAACTCAATTCAATCAAAGAAATCAACCTCAAAGAAAATTGTAGAACATTACATGACAGATATGTAACTACAATGGACACATAGCCAAGCAATGCAACATGATGAATAACAACATGAGACATCCTATCATCTGTCACTCATGTGGAAAAGATGGACATATCTCAAGGTTTTGCAGATCAAGAACAAAAGGACAAGAGAATCCCAAGAAGTCTTTCTTTGAAGAATCAGGAGAAGTCAAGTTTGTGGAAGCCAAAGCTAACTCAGATAAGATATGGGTTGAAGTAAAGAAGGATAATGAAGAGAACAAGGTAGCAGATGCATCCTCAGTGGACGCATCTTCTACTTCTAAATAGTTGACCCTCATGGTCTTAGGGGGAGCTATTCTAGCTTTGAACCCCTGCATGGCTGGTATACTCACCTCTGAGTATACGCCTATGGATACATGCATGTAATCATGAATTAAGGTTGTATGAATTCATGCATTGCCTTTACTTAATTCAGAACAAAGTTTAAAATTCTCTCTATAAACCACTTTATGACAACGAGCATGAAATGCAATTGATCTTTATATAAATTGGCAAAAGATCTTAAAAACCTTACTTTTCATTAGAGATTGAAGCATTCAGAAAGAAGATAGGAATCGAGCATCAAAGCACTACAACTTGAAGGATTAGTTGGGTTTGTGAATGGAACCCTAGCAGTCACATCATTTTAGAATCATCGTAAAACCCTATTTAACCTAGTTGCAAGTAATTATGGCAACCCCTATTGTATTCGACATTGCTGAGAGGAAGAGATTTTTTTTTAAGAAGCATCCATTCAAGTCCATACTAGATGATGTTGATGGAGCATTCTCTAGGACTCCGCTAGGAGTTGTACATGTAGAAGACATCCGTACATATTTTTATTGCAAGAAGGAAATAGTTGGAGTCAACACTATTGCATCTCTCATGGGTTCTATGATGAAACTAAATTATACATTCAAGGATGAATATGTGCATCTCACTGATAACTCTATCTTTGAGTATTCCAATGCACACAAGGTTTATGAGCCAAAATGGGTGAAGATATTAATGAGCAGGATACATGATGATCTATACTGGATAGGTGAGGTTCCTATCTGCATCACTGCGGATCTAATTCATGAGATGACTGGACTTCCCAAGACTGGACCAGTTCTTCCAACTGGTAAAGATGTTAAGAAACAAGTTGAGAAAGCATGCTTGTCCAGGAGTGATAGGCATGGTATGACAGTTGATCACATCAAGGAAGATGGCATAAAGCTAGTTACCATGATACTAGGTTATAAATTATAGCACACAAGTAGATTAAATAGTGTATCTGCAGTTACTGTCTTAGAAGCAATAAAAATGGTGAATGACAATACTCAGTACAACCTATGTGAGATATTGTGTTCTCAATTGATTGACAACATCCGAGCTATAAAACATGACAAGAGAAAGATATTTAGGTTTGGCTCACTGATCATATATCTTTACTTCCACATAGTAGGAAAGGTTGCAAATCTCTACCTAGACAAAAGCAAACCCACTATGTCATAGATTTCACTAAAAGCCACATTAGAGAGTAGTGTGAAGGATTCTATGGACATGGACATCAAGACATTCAGAATCAAGATGCAAAAGAGGTTCAAGATACCTGAGAAAATAGTTGAGAAGTACAAAGACACCATATGCTTCATGGTGGAGACTAACTATACTTGCATGGAGGCAGTTGAGCGTAGGAAAAAATGGATTCACACTCTTGGTTATGAAGTTGAAGTACATGTTCTGGAAGGTTATGCACAAGTCCTCTTATCTGCACCCAAGGATCCCAATTAACCTATATGGGGTACTTACAGATAAAAGACATATCAATTTGATTCTAACTTATACAGTGCTGAGAACAAAAGGAAGGCATCTAGGATTACCTTGAATATCCTAAAAGTTCATGGTGTTATACAAGAAGATCTTGACAGAGCTAGAGAATCTAAGATAGCCAAAGAACTTGAGAAGACTCCCATAGAAGTAAAAATAGAAAAGACTGATGATATGCCCAAGAAGAATAAGAAGAAATCAAATGAAGATACATCTGCACCATCAACCACCATTGATCTGGATGCATCTCCACCATCAGTACCTAGCAAGAAGTCTAGAGGAAGGAAGCAAGCGCCCACTAGTCATCCATCCTCAAGAACTACAAGGAGCAAGGTAAAGAACACAC
>MU223220.1:920135-940862 GCA_018584345.1 Thuja plicata
TATATATATATAAACATTATAATTAAATTCTAACTAAACGTTAATTAATTTAAACTTAATAAGTAAATATTATTTACAAAATGTTCTATAATATTAATAATCATTAAATTATTATTCTATAAAATTAGATACTCTACTTAAAAAGTTACCTAATACTTACATATTTTATTTATTTTTATTATATTAAATATTTATTCTTTTAATAAAATAAATAAATAAATCTAGAAACAAATTATCATTATATACTAAATGAATTTAATAAAAGAGGAGAATCTTTTATTTTTAAGTATATTATTTTTGAAAAGTGATATATAAGAAAGAAAAGTTATGTGGGAATTTAGAAAGAGAATGATTTATGTGTTAATTTTAGAAACTTATAATTTAAAGTTAGTTTGAAAAGTAGTTTCCTATTTTATTTTATTTTTTAAAAAACATTTGTTGTATTTAATGAGAACTTACTTTCTTTAAGAAAATGATTATTATTTCACAATCATTTTTATGTTTTTCTTTAATTCACTTCTTCAATAAGAATGATGTTAAAAGTATTTAAATTTTTATTCAAAATAATGATGATTATATTTACGGATATACACATTTTTTTATTATATATATATTTTAAATTTATTTTCAATATATTACTTTTTATAAACACTCATGCATAGAAGGAGAGTAATAAACAAAACATTTAATCTTTTCACTATTAAAAACATTTAAAGTAAATCATAAATACTTCCTAAATCTATTTACAACAATACCACACACACACACACACACACACACACACACACACACACACACAAAGGAAAACCAATAGTATTTTTCACATATTTGCAGACATTAACAACAAAGAAGATCTCCCTCAAGGATGGATTCTACTTGGAGCCTGCAGAGAATCCTTTGTTGTTGAATCCTTGAATTCCCCAGCAAATGCAAGACCTCTCCTACTAGATACTCAAATACAAAGCTTCACAAACATGCATTAAATTCAAAGGTATTCCTCCTCTCCAGATTGATCTCCTCTTCCCCAAAACTCCTCCTCCATACAAAAATGATTTCCTTTCATTTATATCTCTTTGGAAGTAGTTCACGGGAATTGTCAACTTACCAAACTATCTTGAAACTAAAAATACTTAATTAATCTGTATAGTAACTTAGTTTATTTATTTATTTAGTTTTATTTTCTTAAATTCCACTTTAGTGTTTTACATAACTATATTATGAATTACCTTTCAAGGTAGAATCCTACAATCATACAATTTACTAGTAAAATTACTCATCACACATAATATCTATTAACACTTATTAATTTAAATTAAATATAAACATATATCCCCCACACACACACATATAAATATATGCATATCTGTGCACCCATATATATATATATATAGACACACACACACACACACACACACATGACCCCTTGGGACACACTTGAGCATTCAAATGGGTCAAAAAGGGTCATGGGGTCTTCCTAGGGGTCCTAGTATGCCTTATCACATATTAGGACCCCTAAGAAAACCCCGTGACCACTTTCAACCCTTTTGAATGCTCAAGTATGTCCCAAGGGGTCGTAGGACCCCTTGCGACACACTTGCACATTCAAATGGGTTGAAAGAGGTCATGGAGTCTTCCTAGGGGTCATATATATATATATATATATGCACACACACACACACACACATATATATATATATGCTAATTCCTAGTTTCAGATTTTGATGTGGCTTGTACTAACCTTAGCCTAGTCAGTAGTGTTTATGATAGGCCTTAGAATCTCATGTTGGTTAGTGACAAGATGGATTAGACTAGGATCAATCCATTCTTGAAGTTTTTCTTTTGTTTTGTGTTTAGCGCTAGATTAAGCCTAAAAGTGGGAAATTGGGTCCAAAAGCCTTCAAGGCTTAGGAAAGGTTGGAAATGTGCCTAAAAATGCTTCTAGTATGTTTTTACATTATTTCATATCGATTAGAGTTCATTCAGATGTGTTTTATGCAAAGATGCAAAAGTTGTCAAAATGTTGTCATGACAACATTTGCAACTTTGCAAAGTTGCATGACACCATTTGCCAACATTGGATTCCCTTCAAAGTTGAGGATGGGTAGTTATGGTAACTACCTAAAAACATGGAAAATCATATTAAGCTATGAGGAAGCCCATTTATCGAGGATAGAGGATGTGATGTAAGATTTTGAATTTGCTAAGGAAGCTCTATTTACTAGTTTTTATTCACCGTCGACTACTTTTGTGTATGAGTGTTGGTAGATGGATTGAATAGTAAGATCTAGTGTTGCATTCATGTAGTAGGGATAGTTTTAAGCCTATTTTGGTTATTTTTGAAGTTTCTATGAGTTCATTTGATTAGTCTTGTAAATTTTTTTGTAAGTTGCATAGTTGCTCTTATTGACAGGGTAGATTTGAGTAAAATGGCTCCCCCATAGAATCAAACCATGCATTTCATCATGGTCTAGATGAATATGGTAGGGAAGCCTCTCTATAATGTAAATATGAGTGTAGGAGTCCAAAGGGAAAAGTTGGCTATTTTTAATGGCAAGCCCTAGGTGAGTCATATGCACCCAGTTAGGTGTTTTCCAGAGAACTAATGGTGTTTGATTGTAGGGGAATGATTGGGAGAATGGAACAAGGTGTGGTTCCATAATCATAGAGGCCCTATTGACACATCCTAGAAAGATTAGGCATTTTCTAATCCATTAAAATACATTTCTAAGTATAAATCACCAGACTGCACCAGAATAGCCTAATTAGCCATATTAGCCCTTAATTATAGGAACCCACTATATGGAGACCATAGAGCCCTAACACCTACAAAATCTTTATTTTCTCAGAAAAGGATTTCAGAATATCCACTTTTTTTTTTCGGAGGGGGGGGGTGGGTTATTTGATAAAATTGTGAAAGAAGTGTGAAAAAATCACTGATTAGGGCTAATTGACGTATTAGGCCTAAAAGACCAAATTCACCTAAGTTCTTGAGATGATTTGGAAAATTATAGATGCCCTATCCAAATAGGAACATATGGAGTGCAAGAACTTTTCTTAGCATTAATTATTCCCCCTACAACACTTGTGATTATGAGGAGTTGAAAATGCACTTGGAGTCTTCCAAGAAGGAGTAAAGGATTGAAGTGAACTTTGTTGATAGATACCCCAAGGTGAAGAAAAAAATTTACCAACTCATAGAGTGGTTTTGGAGAAGTCCTAGGATAGCTAAGAAAGGGATTGAAATATTCTAGAAGAGAGGGTGGTGTCTTGTGAAGGCTAGAAACACTTGGAGTCCTAGTTAGGTTTGTGCAAGCACAGTAAGGGTGTGACTATCAGATTGGTATCAGAGCCAATAAGATTTGGCTTGTGGTGAATGTGTCAACCATAATATTTAGTAGGAGAGTCTACAATCATGAAAAATGTAGAGCTTGAAAAGAAAGTGGATGAGCAAGAAGAAGAGAATAAATTTCTCAGAGAGAGATTGGCACAATTGGAACATAGTGGACCAAGTGGAAGAGAAGACTGACGAAGTCAAAGATAAATTTGAAGGAAAGAGTAAAGAAATAGCCTTAGAGGATGTAATGCCCCACGAGGGAACCCAAGAGAGATTAACCTAGAACATGTCACTATGTGTGCTGAAATTTTTTTTTTTTTAAGTTAACATAAAGAAACATACATTTATGCGGAAGCGATTACCATTTATACACATGTCTTACACTCACATAGGTTACACGACTCAAGGGTCCTGTTGGTTATTTTCCCAGTTTTGTCTATTTGCCAGGGTTTTGTGATCCTCATGCCTTTTTATTGCACAAAGCCAGAAGTCTCTCAGTCTCTCTGTCAAATCCTTGCTGAAGTTTGTAGGGTTTTCAGACTAGAATCCATGTGAAGGAACAAACCCTCAAAACCCTAAGTCTAGTTTTATAGGCCAAAATGAGAAAAAACCCTAAGATGATTATCTTACTTCTATTTTGATGTTGCCTTTTTAAAATTCACTTAAGTCATGTGTTTAAAAGCTTGTTCGCCTAGTCGCGCAATCTGGATATCATATTCTTTTTATGCTTGAGACTTGGTGATTAGCTTATGTTGGGATGTCTCTAAAAGAATTGGAATATTCCTTTAGCTTTAAGTGACTTGGCAGAGCTCTTCATGTTGTGTAGTCACTGAATGAGTAAATAGGTCAGCAGTTTGTGAAAGGGCCCACAAATGACTCACGGTGTCACAAGAAAAGACCAGCGGTTAGTGATTTGTTGTGAGACTTGGTGATAAGTTCATGTCGTATGGTTGCTAGATTGATCTAAAGTTAAGTGAGTAGTGCAAATCTTATGTCACATAGTCTATAGAAAGGATGGCGGTTAAGAGAAAGATGCTAAGACTTTGCGACTGACCATATACAGTTTGAGAAATAACACAGTCAGGTTGTCACCAGATTGAAATGCTGAGTTAGCTTTCAATTTAGTGATGCAGAGATGAGTAATTAACGAGACATGTGTCCTAAGGTGAGTTGACTAAAGAGCTTGTCACGTGGTCTCCAAATGGAAAAAGACTATTTAGTGGTTACGAGACTAAGTATAAAGGTATTTTTTGTCACGTAGTCTCCAGAGAATTTAAAGGTATAATAGATTACTGAGTGATTTAGTGGGAGCCATCAGATGTAATGATTAAGAGATCCTACAGTGGTCAAAAAGTCTCTGAATGAAAGAGTCCAAAAGAAAAAGTGCTCGCGACTTGGACATAAGGGTATGTCGCGTAGTCTCCAGATGAAATGAAGGGTAAAGTACCTATCACGCTGTCTCTAAAGGATTTAACACCTAACATTTGCATTTAGCGATTAAGTGACTAAGGGTAGTCACAGGGTCTCATAAAGGAAAATAAACACTCAACGACAAGGATATAACTGTGAAAGCTAAAGATAACTGTCAGTCGCAGAGTTTCTGAAAAAGATGTGAGTTAGTTTTAACATACAGCGACTTTGATTTCTTCATGTTGCTTGATCACCTGAAGGTAACTCTAGTTAACCAAGATGGAGAAAGTTACATAGTTGCTAAATCTCTAGAAGAATCAGGGGTTAAAGACTTGGGTCAGTGACAAAGAGATTATACACAGTCACGTGGTCGCTTAATATCAAATATTAAGAAAAGGCAGCAGTGGCTAACATGACAACATGAATCATTCAGCGTCCAATGAACAAGCTTGAATATTGATTACTATGTAGAAAAGGTAGCTGAGATGTATGACAAAGAGCCAATCACATAAAGACATGCCATCTCCTTCAAATTTTATAAGGTTTTTCTGAGGATTCAGATATATGAATTTGATTTCCTGTCACACTCATGGAACTATGGCTTGGTTTTCAATTAATTCCACAGCATGCTGAATTGAAGATAGAATTGATGATTTTTCAAATGATGAGCCATGTACTTGAAACAGTTACCATAAAGAGCTAATTGAAAGTTCATTTTAACTTATCTTGCTTTCAGAATTTCAGAGCGAAGAAGTGCTAGGTATTCTGAGAAGAGAGAAGAATTTAGAAAATTGTAGAGTATTCCATTGGTTGAAAGGTTTTGAATTTATGAGAATTGTCCACAGAGGAGTAAATTGAGTCTTGGAAAGAGATTTGTTTCAATATCGGTAAGAAAAATGGGATTGAAACACAAAAAACATGAGTAGAGTAGTTAGTATAGCTTCTACCAGTGGGAGAAGTGAAGATGTACATGAAGAGTCAAAGGGAAAGTGGAATTACTCTGATGAATTCCTCAAATTGCTTCCTGGTTCAACTCAGAACAAAAGAGCGAATGCTAATGTTCTTACAGATGACTACTACGATATAAGGGATGTTGATACTCTGGGAACAACAGGTTTTTCCCTCTTTACTTATTTTTACAAGAATTTTGATAAAGCCATCCCAGTATCAAACCCTTGGACCTGTGGCTTGGCTAGGTTAATTATTCCTGATGTCTACATAGATGTAGATTTGTTCTTAGGCCTCGCCAGTCATTATGATGTCTTTTCTAAGACAATTAAAAGGAATGATGGCACTTCCCTGCTTATCCTTAATAGGAATTCATTTATGCAAGCTTTTGGCTTGTGTAGCACTATGTCCACCAGAATTGACATCACTAAGCAAGAACAGAGGTATAAGTTGAAGCCTGGTATTGCTAGGGGACTACTATAGAAACATATGCTCAAGGAGATAAAAACCCATCTTTCTCCTATGTCTGGGACAGCCCTGTATTACGTCAAGGACCTACATTTCCACATCAAATACATCACCTATGCCCTGTGTAGAGTGCTAGGGATAGATGGTGATGCTGAGAAGATTAATGTTGAGATATTGATGATGGTGTTGGATTTACAGGAGGTGCATTATAGCACCAGCTATGACTATATACAACATATCATACACTAGATGCACAAGGGATTCATAGCAACTCAGAAGAAGATGAAGGACCCTAAGGAAAAAGAACCCAAGTTCTTCCATTACTCCATCCTCATGCATCTGCTGTTACATTTTAACTTTGTGATCATGGATGTAAGTAATTTGACCCCTCAAAGGTTTTATCAAGATGGACCTAATCCTATCCAATTTTGGGTAAAGATTTGGAATTATACATCTAGGGATTGTGATTACTGTGCTTTCTAGAATTGGATTGTGTATCCAATAGTACAAAGCTTGGGCAACAACAGAACAAGAGTCTCAATTAAGGTTATGCAACTGCTAAGGCCTAATGAATACTTGGATAAATGGGAGGGAGACCATAATTTGGGAGATTTCTTCTTAGCGGAGAACTATACCATAATCAGGGTATATGGATGTATACATCCACCTCATATCTTGCCTTACCATGTACCAGCAAGAGTAGCTTCCATGGAATTTATATGGCAATTATTATTAATAGATAATGAGCACTTTGGACTGCACAGGAAGGGGAGCTTAACCCCTAGACAGTTTAGAATTTCAAATTTTACTATTGGCAAAGGTGTTATTGACTCAGTTAGCTAGTGGTTGGAAGGTTGTAGAATGGGGGGAGCTTCATATAGATACATTGATCCTGAAGGCTTCATGGCAGGAGTTAGAAAATTATATACTCCCACAATGCCCAATACAAATGTCCATTGTGAATGTATTGAAGAGGATGCAACAAGAAATATTCTTGATGAAGATGAGATCAAGACAAGGAAAACAAGGATTTAGGAATTGCTAAACCTTAAAAGATAGATCAAAAGAAATGGATTAGCTTTTGGAGGTTTTTACCCTAATCTGCCATATTTTGATAGAATAAAAGCCATGATTGATAATTATTATGTGCTTAGTGAACAACTAGAGACTTTTCTTGATAAGAAAGGTGCCCAAGGGCCAGATCATTCAGAGTCTGAGTATGATAGTAGTAGTGATAGTGACTACGCCCATCCTACTAGATATGTTCAACCTCAGTAGGATGTTTCTAAGATACCACAATTGCAGGGTGCTGAGGGCCACATTGTTGATTTGACAGAGGTCACACAACCTAATGATATAGAAGAGCCTGCTGCTAAGAGGCAAAATTTGGAAATAGGCCAGCCTTCAGTTGAAAGGAAAGAAAAAATAGCCTGATATGGAGGAGAATATTGAATTGCCTCTTAAGGCTTCTGTTGATGAAAGGCTGATACATCAACAACAATTTTTGAATGATGATAACTTTATCAAGACTGAGGAGTTTAAAGACTTCCTAAGGTGGTATAAGAAAGAGCATATAAGAGCTCAGTTGACTATTGATGGAGAAGAGACAATAAAAAATGAGGCCCTAGTGGCCCTACAGTCTTATGACCTAGACAGTGAGGACATCTCACCTGAGGAAGCTAGGAAACTGGTATTGAGCAGTGGCATGTTATTGGCTAAGGGTTGGGACCTGGCATCTACTTTCATAATCGATCAAATAAGGAAACAACTTGATCTGAAGATGGCTAGTGAGGTATAGATGGGAGATATGATCAAAGGATTTGGGTATAGCCCAAAATCTTAGGCCTTTGCAATGTGGAGCCTTTTCCCTAAGGATCAGAAGCCTCAACTGGTAAACATCCAAGAAAACATTGTAGGCAACCAGATGGTATGGACAATGCAAAATACAGGGGATTTGGAGATATCCCAAATCATGACACACTAGGCACACTTAAATAAGGACAAGACTAAGCAGTTGTTTGATAAGTGTAGCACATTGATAGAAGAGGTCAGGGCATTGGCCAAAGACCAAGAAAGGTGCCATATTAAAATACACCAACAAGACTAGGCAATTAAAATACTAATGAAATAATTAGAGGAGAAGCCTAAAGTGGTGTATGTGCCTCAACCACAACCTTTGCAAATTGAAGATAAAGCAACATCATAAGATGTGGTTGAAAAGGAGGAGGTAGGAGATAAAAAGATTGAAATTGCATTGACTGCATTTAGGGGCATTCTGCAACATAGGATTGATGTCTTGAAGGATAAGATAGATGTTATCCTTAATGCCTACAATAAGTTGCCTACCCTCCATGCAAAAATAACAGGGTACCTTACCATTTTGAATCCATATTTTGTTAATTGGTCTCCTAGAGTATAATTATTTGATAAGCTTTCCATGTTACAGCCCCTAAAATCATATCTACCTAAGGTGGTAATAGAGGTAGGAGATGAGATAAAGAAATTAAATGTGGCCTTATCTTTCTTTAAAGGAAAGATGAACCAGATTGAAGTCAAATTGAGCATGTTTGCTTCTGATTTCAACAGATTTGTCCCTACCCTTAGAGGGGAAGATGATTAGATAAAATCCCTGGAGGTCTGGAGGAGTGAGTTTGATAGCAAAATGCCTAGTGATGAGGCATTTATTTTGGGGACTAATTTGGACATTGAGGGATTCAATATAATACTAGATGAAGCATTCAAGGCTGAGACTGATATTAACAAGTTTCTAGTGGATGTTAAGAGCATTATTGATGCTAGGTGGGAAAGACAGAAAGAATAGGTACAAGGCACTCAAGACTTCAAGTGGCCAACTAATGATGAAGTGGCAGCTTGGGAGCTGATGACTAGGCCAAAGAAGAAGAAGCCTGAGATTGAAGAAGAAATTCTTGATGAAGAGTGGAGGAGAACACCCGGCGCCTGATCAATGAGCATAGGAAGGTTAGCTATAAATAGAGATGAGTGTAGGTTATCCTGTAATGGTAGTCGCTTAGTCTTAATGTAACCATCAGAAGCTATCCTGAATGCTTTCAGACAAAGGTGCTAGATTCCAGAAAAGACAAAGAATATCAGATCTACATCCTCTATTTTTGTCCACCCACCACTTCTAAATTCCATTATTTTGTCTTTTTCTGTACTTTTAGGGTTAGATTCCTTAAACCATCCAAATCTTGTTGCATCATAAAATAAAGGATTCCAATATGGTTAAGGACCTATATATAGGACCAAAGTTGTAAATTGTAAAAAGGGGGGATGAATATAATTGAAGACATGCTTTTAGTTTTTTGTCTGGTGTTTTGAGCTTTTAGCTTCTATATGTACTTGAAACAGGATATATGAATAAAAATACAGTACAACTTTATTTTACATTGTTTTTGTCTCTTTGCTTATTACATGCACTCTTTTATGTTTAATTTGTAAGGCATCTTAAACATATTGGCTATCAGGTAGCTATCTAATTATTTGCAAGTTTCTTCTAAGGGAAGAATTAAATTTTGTGAGTAGTTTCAGAGAGTACTTCAATAACTAAGGATTTGATACAGTAGTGTAGAAGTGATAGGATAAGTTTGCAAGGCATTCTTTTTGAGTTGTATGTAGGTTGTAAGGCATCTTACAGTGTTCTTATTTATATATTTCTGGGGATTTGCATCTTTTGACTCTATTGCTCAAAGATAGGCACTAGTCTAGAGTTTGTTAAGCAATTCTTCATCATCCGAGCATTCAAAATTATTTAAATCATTCACTTTTAGATCATATAGTACAATCAACTATGTACTCAAGGGTCATAGTTGAAATTTGTTGATTTCTTAAAGAGTAAATCAAGTAGGTTATTCCTCCTAAATTCATAAGAGTTATAAAAGGAAAGAAAATGCCATTCTATATTATGTTGTTGTCTGTTATCATCAAAGTATTGGTTTGGATCATCAAGCTCTTACTTAGAATAGTCATAGTTATTTTTATTGTTGTATACATGTCCATTTGAAACATAGCATTCAACACATAGTAGTATAATCCACTCTAAAGATCTTGTTAGAGCAGTAATCAGTCATAGGTAAAACCTGCCTGAGTCAGTGGATCTCAAAAATGAAGGAGGTGATAATAGGTATCCCCAGTGTTATCAAATTCCTCAGCAATTAGAATTTCTCTTTCCTAAAAGAGGTTGCATTCAAGTATACAAGGTATACTATCATCATTAGATAAGTGTTGCAAGAAAAAGTGCTAACATGTCCCATGACATTGAATTACTTAAAGCAAAACACAACTAACAATATAACAAAAGATTCCATCTGATTAAACATAACAAATACAACTTACATAACCATAATTACAATCCTCATGGATAACCATGAAACCACCATAAACTCACATCCACTGCACATGTCGCAGTGTATGTGGTAATCACTCTAAACTACTTAATTACAATTTCTAGATTAGGTATCACATGCGATACTGTAATATAAGATTACAATAATGAAATTACATAATAAATGATGAAGGAATATAAAGAGCTCATCTGCAAAGAAACCATCAAGAACCTGGTACAAGGATGTCAAATCTCAAAGGATAAAGAATCACTACCACCCGTCTGTGTGGAACCACAAAGGTCCACCCCACCATGCCAAGGAGATAATAATAGATCCCAATTGGATATCCAAAACCAAGAAGGAATAACCACTAAGCAAGGGATCATGATAGCTCTCTAATCTGGTGTACTAATCATCATAAAAGGTAAGACTCACTAATCCAGAGGCAACTGACAATGTAGGAAATCTATCATGTGTAAAGGAAGGTGTCATCATGTACATCTAACTCTTAAGTTCAACCCTGATAATCACAATGGATTTCGGCACCTAAGTGACCATACACGGAGCTAATGACCTCTCAGACTGACAAGGCCACTAACTATGTTAGGTACCTCACAGGGAAACTAACATCTTCTCCACACCATCTTACCCTATACTAGCACTCAAGCATGGGTGAGGGTACATCTTATTAATCCATTTTAATATTCTAAATATGTCTTTAGTTATCACTTATTAAAGAAACTCCACAATAAGAAATCCAGTAGTCTCTTACAGACACAAAACTTATTGCAAGCCACCCCCTACTACATAAATAGGTAACCTACCCTAGGCTCAGAGATCCTAACAGATCTAGCATAGGTCGCAACCCTAGTGTACCCCAAATCCAGTACCACACATATTCAATAACGGTCACATACAGATACACATATAGGTACATAATCGAAAGGGTCATCATGGTCAGTTTAGGGTAATATCTAACAACACACACGCCATGAAGTAACAAAAAAGATAAACACTCCCCCTAGCCTATGTATACATCCTAGGTCGTCTAATGTCCTACATAACAACATATACACACACAAAGAACCATATAGATCCATAGAAACCAAAATGTCTTAAAAGACTAAAAAATGAACTATAAGCATATAAACATTCATAGCTTAATCCAAGCATGTACTTCATTTAACTAATATCTTAAACTGAAGTAATCTAGAATCAATAGCATTAAGATTATTTAAATCTACCTCCTGTAATTCAAATAGTTTAATTAAGATAGTCCATTAAATTATGTTCATCTAGATTTTAATAAAATATATCAGTGAGTTAATTACACTATTAATCAATATACCAATCAAATTTAAAATCAATAAGGCCTATTAATTTAAATTTATGATTAATATATTAAAATTAAAAAAAACTATATTTAAAGAGGTGTTAAACACATATATTAAGCTAAATCCTCCATTAAATAATTCAATTAAATTAAACTAATTTAAAATTAATAATTAAACTAATCTAACTTTAATAGAATTTAAAACTAACTATTATATAAAAAAAACATTAATTAAAAATTAACACTAAGTAAATTTTAATCTACCAACATTTAATAATTTAAAATTTTTAAAGAAAATTTTAAAAAAATTTAAAAACATTGGGGAGGGGGAGCACCCCCCCCCATACCCCTACGGTACTAATCCGCTGGCAGACTGGCCTGCCTTACGGTAGTGCTGGCTACCGCGGGCCCAGTGCCACATGAGGAGGCTGGGTGGAGCCCACCACTCCACTACAAAAGTTTTATTAAACTTTTAAAACCTTTAAAACATGAAAGCCAAAAGCGCCGCTTGTTTTTTTAATTTTAATTTAATTTAATTTTTTAAAATTTATTTGTGATTTTTAAATGATGAAAGAATAAGACTCTCATCCCAAAAAGGGATTTATTTTTTTTATTTAAAAAGAATCTAAAAACGGAAATAATAGCAAAAAGGGATTTTTATCCTATTTTTACCTCAGCCTTTTGGACATCTTTATAGCACGATTTAGGTGCTCAGCTGAATTTCAGTTCAACGTATCATCCTAAGACTGATGGACAGACGGAGCAGGTGAACTAGGTTCTAGAGGACATGTTGAGGATGTATGTCATCGACAAATAGACTCATTGGGAGGACTACTTGTACCTAGTGGAGTTTGTGTATAATAATGGATATCATAGTTCCATTGGCATGGCACCTTTTCAGGCGTTGTATGGCCATCCTTGCCATACACCTTTGAGTTGGGACAGATTGGAGGACCATATTCTTCTTGGTCCTGAGATGCTTTGAGACATGGAACGACAGGTAGTGATGATTCATGAGCATTTAGTGACTGCACAGGAAAGATAGAAGAAGTATGCAGATGCTCACAGGGTGGATAGGCAGTTCGTAGTTGGAGATAGAGTGTTCCTGAGAGTGTGCCCACGGAAGAGCTCGATCCATTATGGAAAGGGTTCGAAGTTGGCACCTCATTTTATGGGACCATTTGAGATCCTAGAGAGGATAGGACTAGTTGCTTATTAACTTGCTTTTCCACCTAGTCTTTCGCGCATCCATGATGTTTTCCATGTTTTAGTTCTTAGGAGATATATACCTAAAATTATGCATGTGCTTGATTGGAATGCATTACAGGTCGAGGACGGGCAGCTGGCTTTGGAGCCAATATGTATTCTAGAGTAGCTGGGTGTGACCCTCAGGGGTCGCACCATAGAGCAGGTAAGGGTCCAATGGGGTCCAATGGGATCCAAATGATGAGTCTTTAGCGACTTGGGAGGATGCAACTAGATTACGGGGTTTATATCCCTACTTTTTTATGGGCTTCTAGGAGTAAGCCTAATCCTAGGGGGGCGGATGTAATACCCACTCATGTTTTTTATTTTTAGTTTGTGATGCCATACTCTTTTAGGCATTGGTTTGAGTCGATTGACTGAATTCATTTAGGCTACTTTCATGAGAGCTATTATTCTTTCAGTTGATGGTGACTATTGTTTATGATGTTATGGTTATTATCAGGATGTGATGATTTATGTTTCAATTATGATGTACTTACCCTATACTTGCATGTGTATGGTTATCATGTTTGTGTATCTATTTACATGTTGTTGTGGTAGAGGATGGAGACATAGTTACTTGCTTTGGCGAGATCCACACGTTCGAATGATCCCTATCATTGATTGCAATATTTTATTATGTATGTACATGTGTGTTCTTTGATGACAGGATTGCAGGTACAGGGCATCATTTTCCCTAAATTGGCAGGAGTGAGCGTGCCCATAAATATTCATCTCAATGGTAAAGAGGGGAGGTAACATACAGATCCAAAACCCTAACCTAAGCCTAATCGTCCTATTGTTGGATGAGTTTTGGTATGACTACATTGTCCGAATTTGTTTAGGTTGACAAAATTCGAATACGCTCTCTCTTGAGTTTGTGTGTGTGTTTTGCTTGATTATGCTTTCAGGTGAATTTTGGATTATTGAGTGATTTCCCTATGTTTAATGATTAATGGATTAGAGTTGAATTGATTATTTAATTATATCCTAAGTTTATTTTAAATAATTAATTAAATTGAAATATTTGAATATTTTGATTTAATTAAATATTTAATTGAAAACTATATTGTATGTGCTTATATGATTAATTAAATAATTAAATATTTGGTTGCATGCATTATTGTGACATAAATATTTAATCTATTTAATTAAATACTTTATTAATTACATGTGCATAATTGTGTTGAAAAAGTATTTCAAATTCAAAATATCTCAACTTGTAATTAGGAGTCAAAGTTGAGTTGTGGCAATAAACCATATTTTATTTAAATAATTTGGATTTTCTTTCAATTTTCAAGTTGATTTAAATTAGGGACTGACTAGGGAGTTGTCATTCACCTTTGCATGTTTTGGGGAATTTGAATCTCTTTAGGGGGAATTGGTCATTCATTCTCTCATAACAGGTTTTTTGAGAATTGGAGAGCTCTTGGTGATTTTGGGGTTTTTGAAGAATTGTGGATTGTTGTGGATCCTTATTTCTTCGAAGTTTTCAGAATTTTCTATTGCTTGTGTGTGTGTGTGTGTTCAGATCTACACTGTTGCCAGATCTGTGGTTAATTTGGGCTTGAGGGTTTCAGATCTACTTTCATCCTCCAAGCTACATTCTTTCATTTCTTGCATTGGAATCAAGGTAGGTTTCCTTTTCCATGTATGGGTTTCAATTATGTGGATCTGAGGTTTTTTGTGTTGTTTTAATGCATGTTCCTTAAATTTGGCCTTTAAATGGATTATGGTTGTTTCTACATTTTTGGGTGTTTATAGGAACCCTAGATCTATACTTCTTTCATTTTCTATGTTCTTAGCATTGTAGGGTTATGCTGTCAAAATTTCGGGAAGAAATTCCCTCTAGATCTCATAGAAAATGAAAAATTAAACTCTTTGTATAGTTTATACTATAGGAGAAAATTAAATTTATGGATGCTTAATTTTTTGGTGATTTCGGATTTTATGAGAAGCTTGGATCTATTGTTTTCATGATTATGTATTCCTTGCTATAGTACAGACATGCTATCAAAATTTTGTATTTATATCTCTTCTAGAACTCCTAGACATCGAAATCCTTGAGTGGAAAGGCATTGGAAGGATTTCCTATCTTTAGTGAAAAGATGGAACCAGCAATAGTCCTTGATTGGATTGAAGGACTTAAGAACCACTTTGAATGTAATGACATAACTAAAGCTCAGAATGTAAAGGTAGCTAAGGCTTGATTTAGAGGGTCTACACTCACTTGGTGGAAATTTATCTAAGATGAGAGTGTGAAAGAACGCAAGAAACCCATAGCCACTTGGAAAGAAATGGTAACCAAAATCAGAGAAGCATATGTACCTTAAGACTATGAAATTTAGGTACATAAAATGAAACAAAGTCTTAGATAAAAATACCTGGATGTTAACTCTTACACTAAAAACTTTCAATGGATATGCATGAGATCTAGAATTTACAAAGAGGAAAGTGTGAAGGTAGCTAGATACCTTAATGGTCTGAAATGGACTATGCAAGATGAATTGAGTTTACTTTCTCCTACCTTTATTCAAAGCTTCCACCAAATTGTAGTAAAGGTGGAAGAGAAATTGAGAAAGAAACAAGACTCAAGAAATACAAGGGGCAGAGGTAGTGGAAGAGATGGCAGAGACTAAAGGAGTGGATATGGTGGTAGAAGTTCAGAATCGAAGACTCAAGGAGAGACCAAGCTGACCAAACAACAAGAAGGAAGTTCAAGCAGAGGAAGATGCTCTAATACTAATTGGAGAGGAAGAGGAAATAGCCAAGGAAGAGGTTCCTACTTTGTAACTATGAAATTCTATCACTACAACCAAATGGGACATCCTTCCTATAGGTGTGCAGAGAAAGGCTCTACTTGTCAATGAAGTGACAAGAGAGTAAACTTTGTTCAAGAGGAGTATAGTGGCAAAAATAAACACCCTGAAGTACCCTTAGAATCAAATAAAGGAGAAAATATGATGATAAGGAGAACACTGATCAAACCAGTGAGAGAGGAGCCAAGCCAAAGAAGAGCACTGTTCAGAGTGAATTGCAAAATGATGGGTAAAGTGTGTAGAGTCATCATAGAATCAGGGTCTAGTAACAAAATTGTATCAGAGGAGGCAGTTACTAAACTGAAGATGAAGAAGATTCCACATATTAATCCATAAAAGGTCACTTGGTTGAACAAAGGACAACATGTCCTTGTGAATGAACAAGCATGGGTGGAGTTTTCAATTGGAAGATATAAAGATAAGGTATTGTGTGATGTTCTACCTATGGATATATGTCAACTTTTAATTGGAAGACCCTGACAATTTGGTAGAAAAGCCATCCATGATGGAGCTAAGTATTCATATTATTTCAAGAAAGATGGCATGACTTTAAAAATCCATTCACTATTGGAAAAAGGAGAAGTGAAAGCCTCAGGCCCTAATGTCCTATTGGTGAGTGAGAAGGAGTTCCTATAATCTCTAGAAGAAGGAGAAGGAGTAGAATATGATTTGGTTTTGAATCCAAAGGAAGAAGATCCAAAGAAGATAGTCAAGAAGACAAAGATTCCTATAGAAGTAGAAGAGTTTCTTGAGGAGTATAAAGACATTGTCAGTGTGGACAACTAGAAAACCTACCCCCTAAGAGAGCTATTAGTCACCAAACTAACTTTATCCCAGGAGCTACCCTTCCTAAAAAGGTTTCTTATAAGATGACCCCTCAACAAAATGAGGAAATTTCCAAACAAATCCAAGAGCTCCTAAACCAAGGCCTCATTAGAAAAATTATAAGCCTATGTGTTGTACCCACTGTGCTAGCACCCAAAAAGGGAGGAACTTGGAGGATATGCACTAATTCTAGAGCCATTAACTGAATCATCATTAGGTATAGATTTCCTATTCTTAGGAAAGAAGACCTAATGGACTGTTTAGGAGGAGCAAAGTATTTCACAAAGATTGACCTAAAGAGTGGTTATCATAAAATTAGGGTCAATGAGGGAGATGAATGGAAGACTGCCTTCAAAACCACAGAAGGTTTGTATGAATGGCTTATGATGCCATTTTGGATATCAAATGCCCCATCCACATTCATGAGTCTAATGAACAAAGTACTTAAGGACCACATTGGTAAGTTTGTTGTAGTATATTTGGATGATATCCTTATCTTTAGTAGGACTAAAGAAGAACACTTGAGGCATCTACAAATTGTGTTTAAGAGGCTACATGAAGAAAATATAATGATCAATTTCAATAAGTGTGAATTCCTAAAGAAGGAGATCATAGTGTATCTTGGTTTTGTGTTGTCTCATGGAAATATTAAGATGGATCCAAGAAAGGTAGAATCCATCATCAACTTCCCTACCCCCAAAACTGCAACAGAGGTGAGAAGCTTTCATGGCTTAGCTCAATATTATAGGAAATTCATTAAGTAATTTAGTTATATTTTTGATCCTATGCTAGACACCATAAAAGGTGGGATGAAAACTAAATTAGTATGGAATGAGAAAGCTAACTAAGGATTTGAGTTGTTGAAGAAGAAGATTTCCACTCAACCCATCTTAACATTAGCAAGTTTTGAGAAAATGTTCACAGTTGAGTGTGATGCTAGCAATGTTGCTATTGGGGCAGTTCTAAGCCAAGAAGGGAGACTAGTGGCTTTTCACAGTGAGAAGCTCAGTGATGCAAAGAGGAATTATTTTTCCTATGAATTAGAGATGTATGCTCTATTCCAATCACTAAGGAAATGGAGGCACTATCTTCTTCCCAAGGAATTTGTTGTGTTTTCACGCAACCAAGCACTTAGCTTTTTGAACTCCCAAGACAAGCTTAGTCATAAGCACATGAAATGGGTGGAGTACTTGTAGGCTTACACCTTAAACATCAAGCATCAGAATGGACTATAGAATAATGTGGCTGATGCACTTAGTAGAAGACTTTTGATAGTACAAGAAGCACAACTGCAGAGTATGGGCATTGAGAGTTTCAAGGACTTATATATAGAGGATGAAGTCTTTGCAGATATATATAGGGTTTGTAAAGAGCATAAAAAACATTTCCATGGTAAGTTTTCTAAGTATACAATTCAAAGTGATTTATTCTTTAAAGGAAGTCAGTTGTGTGTCCCTAGAGGATCAATTAGGGAAAATCTGATTCAAGAGAAGCACAATGGCGTACTTAGTGGTCACTTTGGATTCAATAAGACCCAAGAGTTAGTGCAGAGGTTTTATTTTTGGCCTGGAATAAATTTAAAATATCATAAAATATGTGGATTATTGTGTAGTGTGTTATAAATCCAAGGGCACATCCTCCAATTTAGGCCTTTACCAACCTCTCCCCATTCCAAGTAGACCTTGGGAATGTTTGAGCATGGAATTTGTTGTGGGATTTCCAATGACAAAACAAGGATTTGAAAATATATATGTCATAGTTGATAGATTCAGCAAGATGAAACATTTTGTCCCATGCAAGATAGTTCATGATGATTGTCACATTGCACACCTATTTTTCAATGAAGTGGTGAGAATCCATGGGTTACCCTTAAGCATAGTCCCAAATAGAGACACAAAATTCATGAGTCACTTTTGGAATACAATGTGGAAAAAATTGGGAACCAATCTATCCTTTGGGTCTACATATCTCCCTCAGATAGATGGTCAAACTAAGTTGGTTAATAGAATCCTAGGGAACCTATTGAGGTGTCTAACTAAGGAGTATGGTCAATCTTGGGACCAACTCTTAGGATAGGTAGAACATGCATATAATGATACTATCAACATAACTACTAGAAAGAGGCCATTTGAAATTGTTTATGGACTATACCATAGAGGGATATTTGAACTTAGAGAGTTAAAAGATATAGTGAAGGGAAGTGGTTATCCAAAAGAATTTGCACACTCCATGAAAGAAGTGCATGAAACAGTAATAAAAACTTTAACAGAGAACACAACAAAGATAAAGAAAAAGGTGGATGAAAGGAAGAAGGAAGTTCCAATTCTAGGTGGGGGATCTTGTTATGGTCCATTTGAACAAGGAAAGACTATAGAAGGGAGTACCAAAAAATTTGCAGATGAGGATATTAGGGCCATGTACTATTCTAGCCAAATATGGCAACAATGCATACAAGGTGGAGATCCCTGAGGATATTGGTTTGTCTCTAATCTTCAATATTGCAAATATAATCCTCTATAAGGGGCCTTCTCTAGATCCAGACCAGATCCTTAATGAGGTAATACAAAAGTGGAAGACCTAAACTTAACCCCTACACCACCTAAGAAGGCATAGAAGATACTTGACTCAAGGGCCAACAAGAAGACTAGACATATGACTTACTATGAAAATTTGATCAAATGGCATGGCCAAGGAGATGTAGAGGCCACATGGATCAAGGAGATAGAGTTTAAGAAGTTGGTAATTGATTCCAACTTGCTCAATCCAAGGATGGATTGAAGTCTTTTATTTGGGGAGAATGGTGCAGGAGAACCTAGGCTAATCACTAGTTTAAAATTTTAATGTGTCTTGTATAGAGCTTAGCCATGTCATTAGTGTTTATGTTAGGCCTTAGAAGGTCTTTTTGGTTAGTGACAAGCTGGATTAGACTAGGATCAATCCATTCTTGTAGTTTTTCTTTTGTTAGTGTTTAGTGCTAGATTAAGCCTAAAAGTGGGAAATTGGGTCCAAAAGCCTTCAAGGCTTAGGCAAGGTTGGAAATTTTCCTAAAAAGGCCTCTAGGATGTTTTTACATAATTTCATATCGATTAGAGGTCATTAGTATATGTTTTAGGCAAAGATGCAAAAGTTGTCAAAATGTTGTCATGACAACATTTGCAACTTTGCAAAGTTGCATGACAACATTTGCCAATATTGGATTACCTTCAAAGGTGAGGATGGGTAGTTATGGTAACTGCCTAAAAACATGAAAAAAAATCATAATAAGCCATGAGGAGGCCCATTTCTTTAGGATAGAGGATGTGATGTAAGATTTTGAATTCGCTAAGGAAGCTCTGTTTACTAGTTTTTGTTCACCGTCGACTGCTTTTGTGTATGAGTGTTGGTAGATAGATTGAATAGTAATATATAGTGTTAAATTTGTGTATTAGGGATATTTTTAGGAATCTTTTGTTTAGTGTTAAAGTTTCTATGACTTCATTTGAATAGTCTTGTAAGTTGTTTTGTAAGTTGCATAGTTGTTGTTATTGACAAGGCAGATTTGAGAAAAATGGCTCCACCATAGAATCCAACCGTGAATTTCATCATGGTATAGATGAATATGGTAGGGGAGCATCTGTATAGTGTAAGTATGAGTGTAGGAGCCTAGAGGAGAAATTTATCTATTTTGAATGGCAAGCCCTAAGCGAGTCCTATGCACCCGGTTAGGTGGTTGCCATAGAACTAATGGTGTTTGATTGCAAGGGAATGATTGGGAGGATGAAACTAAGTATAGTTTCATAAGAACATAGGTCCTATAGATACCTAATAGAAAAATTAGGCATTTTATAATCCATTAAGATACATTTGTCAGTAGAAATCACCAGACTGCACCAGAATAGCCTAATTAGCCCTATTGACCCTTAATTCTAAGAACCCACTATACGGAGACCCTAGAGCCCTAGAAGAGAGGGTAGGATCTTGTGAAGGCTAGGAACACTTGGATTCCTAGTTAGGCATATATAT
>MU223220.1:941051-960472 GCA_018584345.1 Thuja plicata
AGAGAACAATTATACATGTGTATATACATACATAAAGAAGATAGTGGAGACAAATGACTGGGATTGAGACATCAAGTGGACCTCACCAGGTGAGTAACTATGAGTCTGCCCCTAGTCATGAAAACACAACATAGGTACACACATCAATAGCATCATTTATATGAAATAATAAATCATCTATAAGAGAGGTTTACATCATAAACCATTAGGTTTAGCCTCATTAAAAAATAATAACCAAAGAAATAATTAAATCATGAGTACATATGTATTTTATAACAATAATCATAAGAAATTATATAATAGTATCAAAATAGAATTTGAAAGTTTGTGTCATGTCATCAACTAACTAACTTGGAAACATAAACATATAGCCCATCCACAATATCATAAAAATGTCCCATCCTCTGCAAGGTAATCATAATCATTGATAAGGAGTACCTCACATAGTAACCATTTAGATCTATCAAGTGAATACATAACATTAAGGTCCTAAAATTTTCTAAACACATAAAAAGAGATGAATATACATGAAGGAATGTATCTAAAAAAAAATTTTAATTTAAAAGCTAGGATGCAAAGTTATTATAGTTGGAATAGAATGGATTATGAAAACACCTTAAGTAGAATCAAAATAGAATGGATTATGAAAACACCTCAAGAAGAATCATACTCTTATCAAAACCAACCATAGAAGTCCCTGCAACATTCCCTAACTTCAAACAAGAATAAAAAGGACATGTTAGGGTTGGAGGGGTATTACAATAATAATCAATGGGAAGGCATTACCAAAGGGTAAAAAAGGATAGAGGAGTGGAAATGTGTTATTTCTAGTCAAGGGCTCGAAGTATGAACTTAAGCAGGAATGATGGGATAAAAATATAGGTCAGAATGGAGGGGATAGTTAATAAGAAAGAATAGTAATTAGGGGGTTGTGAAACACATATGTTTGATACAGATAGGATTTTGTTATGAAATGGTCTATGGACGCAATAGTTTCAAGGGAAGAGCACACGATGGTAGTGAGAGTTGCACATCATCTTATGTTGACAGAGTGTATGGGACTAGATAAGTTGGGAGTAGGATATCTAGCAAGGACACCCCATGTGTGAGTGCACATGGTGAGGTTACTGAAAGTCAAAGGCATTGACCTTTTATCTCACAACTGGGGAGATGACCTTCACTATAGAGGATATATATTGAATCTTCAAACAATGAATCAGAGGAGCTTGGGTTGTGGCACATCATGTGATGTAGGAATAGGCAGTGAGGAAACTCATTGGGGCAGACATGCCCCTACAACATGGGAAGCTAGCATTTGATTCATAGCTTAATTAGGCACCGCTTGCTATGAGGATCTACTTCTATGTGTGTGGGCTTGTAGGGGGTTACATTTTCCATAAAATAGGAGGGACCAATGTTAAACTAGGAATGATTATAGTGAATTGTGACATAGTCGATAGAGGATGACTGATAGTGTGGGATACACTCATGCTAGTAGAGATATACAAATATCTACACCAAATTGTGTACCATGAGGGAGACAGCCAAGGGTGGAGCATTGGTTTAGGGACTTTTTGCAAGTGTGGGGATGGGAGCACATACCTATTCTTAGGCTAATGAGGAGGACAGATAGGGAGGTAGATGAGTCGGTCATATATAGCTAGCCAGATCCACTGACCTGCAAGCTTGTGGATGATGTAGATCCTTGGAGGGAGGTTTTTTATGGTGTTAGAGATGAGATCATTTGGAGGCCCTATATGGGTTTATGGACATGGGAAGAGAGTTAGTTTTAGATGCCTTTTATGATCTACCCCATACTCATCACAAGATGGAGGCATTATATTCTTGAGAGGTACGGGTTGGATCATATCATGAGGTAGTTTTAATTAGTTCTGGATGTGGCTAAGATGGAGCATAGGTAGCAGAGAATCAATAGAGAGAGGAGAGTAGAATTTGGTCATCTTCTATTCAGGGATGGTCTTTTGGTAGAGTGCCACGGAATTCCACCAACACACTAGGATCTACATGGGAGTCAGCGAATGCCAGGATGACAACATCATATACTACTTCATTTTGGGTTCCATGAGTAGTGGGGAGGGGAGGTTTACCATTATGGTTTGTGTGAAAAAAACATTCAATTGCATGAGGGAGGAGGAGAGGAAGATATATCCTTGCAGGTAGATCAGGTTTATCACAGGAGTAGTACTAGGTGCTAGAAAAATGATGGGAAAAGTGTCAGGAGGAGGGATAACCTACATGGTACAAAGGAGAAGGATAAATGTAAGTGGATATGATGAGGGTATTATAGATAGATGGGTTCCATGGAGCTAGATCAGGGGAAAAGATGTAGAGGTAGAAGATGCACTAGGACAACAACAACCAATAGAGCCATAGGTACTAGTTATCCTAGTACAACTGAGACCACCATCAGCTATATCATTAGTACATGAATCCAAAATGTGAAGAAAAAAGAGGGAGGTAGATGTCAAAGGTGTAGGGATGGTATTCTCATCACAAGTGATAGAGTCAACAATAGATCAGATTAGGTCTCCAGAGGATCTGTAGATTTCTCTCGATTAGATGTTATTGGATAGGATGAGGGAGAGGGATATTTCTTGATACAAGATGGATGCGATGATCATAGATTTAGATTAGCTCAAATCAGAGATGATACATCTCATCTGCAAGCGGTATGAGTAAATCAAGGAGAGGGATTCATTTCAGAGAGAGTGAGATGCATACAAGAATGAGAGGGACAACATATTAGTAGAGCAGGATAAGTTATTGAAGGAGATTGCATCTTAGAGGGTGGTCTTGGATGCGGTATTAAGGGAGATCATAGTTTTGACCTTGACTAGTGGTGCAGTGGAGCTAGCATGATAAAGGAATGAGAAGAGGTTTGAGTCGATGTGGTGTGAGGGGGATAAAACCATCATGGAAGGTGGTGGGCCAATGGTAGAGAGGATGGTGACTGAGATGAGAGATTTCATTGAGAAGATGAATTTTTATCAAGGGATGTACTTTGTTGTGGTACCCCTATAGTGGAGAGAGGAGTTTTGAAGGATGGGGGATCCGGTTGGAGTAGTACCAGTAGGAAGTTGACAATAGTCTAGTAGCTCATCTAGGAGAACTTAGTCTCAAAGATTAGGTCATATACATAGGCCCACATAGTTAATGCACTCATTATAGGAAAAATAGAGATAAGTAATTAGAGATATAGGTACCCCTTAGGAAAAGGGGATAGGAAAAGATACAGGGTCGCAAGACCAGTTTCATGGTTTGTTATACAGGTGACACACACAGCTGCCCCCATAATTATAGAGAGACCCTATGTCAGAGTCCTCTAGATACAGGTATAAAGAGATCCTCATTTCTATGATGATGCTTCACAGGCATCAATGACATAGGATGACTCATAGGATACCCTAGTGTAGGATGCCTCGATTCAGCCTCTCACAACATGATCTACTTTTGAGAATTCATGCATTAGGATTATATGATTATTTTTGGGGAAACATGATCTAATATTTTATTCATGTACCATATGTACTTTACTGATTCTTTGATGGACCTTTGGATTGTATATATTTCTTGATATATTTTGTGGCATTACTTATATAGATGGAGAGTTGGAGCAGGATTATGTATCATGTATCATTTATTTTCTTGTTATGATAGATATGTATGTATGCATCTGATGATGTACTAACATGTGTGTGATGTAGGATGTGATGGTTACATGACATGTTTGTGCCTATATGTTTTTATGAGAGTACTGACATGATGTAGGATGTATATGAGCTCATGGTTTATGCAGTATGTGATCGATTGGTGTACTCTATATGTATACTTATTCTGTTTATGTTTATGTGTCTATGTGATGTACTTATGATGTATGCATATGTGATGAATGTGGATTCTTATGAAAATGTGAGTTATGATGTGTTTATGGTGTATATGCATATGTATGTATGTTAAGGATGCACATGGATGTTTTATGTTTATGATATATATATGCATTTATTAATCTAATGATTTAATGAGATGAAACTGCTTTTAATGTATTGAATGGGTCGACATTGATTTATGTGATTTATGTAATGGGTGAAACTTAAGTAATATGTAGATTAATATGAAACTAATGAATTTTAAATGCAATAGATGATTGATATGAAATTTGATATGATTTGTAATGAATTACATGATTTAAAATGTAATTAAATGGCAATGTAATTTATGTGAATGTGTATTGAATTTAAATGATAATGTAATCTAACACAATGCAAATGATAATGAAATTAAAGACTAGTGTATTTAATAATTAACATGAAAATGGTACTAATGATGTAATTTTTAGTAATAACTAAGAGGGGTGGCGGGGGGGGGGGGGGGGGGGGGGGGTGAATCACTGGCCTCAAAAATTAATCCTTAACTCAACCCTTCAAACTTAGTAACACAAAATTATACCTCTAGTTATCTTTAGTCCTATAAGATAAATGCCTCCAAATACTTATATCAAATTACTACTTGTTGGAATCCTTTGTAAAACCTTCTACTGTATGTTTACCAATAAGTAGTTTGTTAATTTACCCAAATACAATAAATAACTAGTGTATACCATTCAATCCAGATTTACTTACGTGAAATGCAAAACAACAAAGTAATGACTCATAAAAACATGACACATGGATTTTTAATGTGGAAACCCTGTTAAGGGAAAAACCACTGGGACCGGTACCCCAAATTTTCACTCTTCTAAAGTGAGCTTGGTAAAGAGCCAACCTTGTTAAAGGTTGCAAACACACTGTTAGGTGTGACCTTGTTATAGGATTTAAATGAATAGTTTGTCACTTAGTATCTGGCATCTAATGCTACCATCCTTGATCAAACACTCACTTGGCCTGTCAATAAGTATCGGTCATATCCAATGCTACTTTGTATGATAAAATTTTTGATACTCCTTGGGATGTATCTCAATTAGAAAAGACTTTTAAGTCATGCTCAGTTAAGAGACTTGATGCTTCAATGGTTAAACTAAAATAGTAAATTGATCTATTCACATATACAACTTGAATTGTAGATTTTCAGATCTATTGTAAGTGCATTACCTTTCTAATCAATGGTATTAATTCAATACCTTTGCTCCACATTTTTCTTCTCTGTGATGTTGTATCACTATTCGTTGGTGTCTACAAAATTTAGCTCTTTCCTTAGCTTGTTTGATCAGGTCTGAAGGAAGACATTCTTCTCCTTTAGAATCTCTTCATCATCTATTCTCTTTTCATATTGAATAAGCTTGTCTATTAAATAGACATGATTTCATCATTTCTTTGCTTTCTTGATCTTGGCATGATCCACAATTCTTGCCACTTAGATTTAAAGAAAAACTCAAGTTTTATCTCATAGAGATCTTCTTGCCAACTGGACAAAACAACTTTAAGTCCTTTACTTATCTCCGGCTTTATCTTGTCAATTAAAACAATGATAAGTACCAGTTATGTCTATATTTAGCTCTTGATAGCGAAGCATTTTTTCATTTCTAAACTCTTTGTTGTGTCAGTCAATACTTCAGTTAGTTGTCAGTGACAACTGATTGTTCCATCGGTGTGACTTTAGTTGTCTTTAGTATCTCCATCCATCGGGCAACACTATAATTCTGTCCATCAAGTTACACTCTGCTTTTGCTCGTTGGGTTACACTATGACTTTGTTTGTCGGTAATGTTGTTCTTTTTCTCGTTGGGTAACACTGTGAATTTTCTCTTGTTGGTTTACTCTTTCTGTCTGTATTCACTCTATTAGTGTATACAGTCACTTTGTGAATACTTAACTTTTATGCATTATTGGTAGCATAGCCTTTGATTCATTGGTTCTTTGAATTCTTTAGCAGTATGTTCATGACCATACAAATTATATCAAGTTGACATCAATGATAATACAATACATTAACTGATGTAATGTCTTGTAAGATCATCAACTTAACATCTTCAAACATTCAATCAGTTATAGTTCATCAATATCTCCCTTTGGAATTGATGGAAACACACTACATTATCACACTATATTATCCCTAATACAATATGAAATATAACAATTGAATTATATTAAACTACCAATTTTATGTATTATAACCGATACAAATATCTGGTCCTCAGTAAACTCTCATAGCTTAGATTTGATTATTGCAGATCTCTTTCTGTCTTTAATCCCTTCACTAGATAGATGTATGATCTTTCTTCTTCTGATGTTATGGGTTCTCTTCTTGTGTCAAACTATCTTCCTTCGAATGTTCTTTTCTTTTGATGTCTCTTTTCTCTCTTTTTCAGTAATCTTTTCCTTTGTATGTACTCTCCCTTTCGGGTTACATCTCTCCCTTTGGATAATGTGATGGATATAATCTATCCCTAATGTGATAATGGATATAATCCCTCCCTTTGATAGTAATTCCAAACAATCCTTTCTATCCATAATATATTACTTGAATTTCCTAGTCCATCAGCAATAGAACAACTCTAGTGCTTGGAGTAGATAAATACCTTGTTGTTTATAGATGTATCATTGAAGTCCATTTCTTTTCTTGCATCAACATGAATGATATTCTGATAATATGCAGGCTGATCCAACCTTCTAGTCATCTTACTGACCAGTAGACAAGGGTATGACCCCTAGTCTTTTTCTCAAGTACTCAAATGCATCATTGGGTAGTGGGTTGGTGAAGATATCTGCTAATTGTTCCTTTGATTGCACATACTCAAGTATCACCTCCTTTTCTTAAACTTGTTCTCTCAAATAATGATACTTGATAGAAATATGCTTTGTCTTATCATGCATGACTAGATTCTTGGAAATATTAATTGCACCTTTATTATCACAATAGATAATTACTGGTTCAAGAATTTTCATATGCATACCTTCCAGTAACTATTTGATCCATGCAATATTTGAGTAGTTTGCAGTAGCAACAACATACTCAGCTTCTACAATAGATTAAGAGATGCATCCTTGCTTCTTGCTGATCCATGTGACAAGTCTATCACCCATAAAGAATGTTCCTCCAATTGTGCTCTTTTGGTCATCAATGTTTCTAGCCCAATCAGCGTCGGTAAAGACCTTAAGTTAAAATTTTCCTTCTCTTCTATACCATAAGCCATATTCCTCATTATTCTTTAGATATCTTTAGATTCTTTTCACAACATTCATATGTGATTCCCTAGGATTAGCAGAAAATCTTGCAACTATTCCTACTAGATGTGCAATATCTAGTCTAGTATGTACAACATACATGAGTTTTCCAATCATTGATTTGTATAAATTCTGATTTACTTCAAGTGACTTTTTCCTCCTTCATCATCTTACATCCAATTTCCATTGGTGTTCCAACTGGCTCGAAATCTTCCATCTTGAATAATTTCAGTACTTCCTTGATGTATTTGGATTGTGTAATGAAAATGCCTTCATCTTGTTGCATGATCTATAGACCAAGAAAGAACTTGATCTCTCTAAAAATATACATCTCAAATTCTTTGCTCATTTCATTTGCAAATGATTTGCATATCATATCATTGCCACCAAATATGATTTCATCAACAAATATTTCAGCAATCAAAATGTTAGCATCAGTATCTTCCTTCAAATAAAGATTAATTTTTTCACTAGTTCTTACAAATCTAATACTTATGAGATATGAATGAAGCCTTTGATACCAAGCTCTTGGTTCTTGTTTCAATCCATACAAGGCTTTGGGTAGTCTACATACCATGTTCCTCTTGTCTGGATCAACAAACCCTTCTAGTTACTCAATGTATAACTCTTCCTTAAGTATTCCATTTAGGAATGCAGACTTGACATCCATTTGGTATACCTTGAATCCTTTATATGTAGCATAAGAAAGTAATATTCTCACTCCTTCTAGCCTAGAAATGGGCGCAAAGGTCTCTCCATAGTCAATCCCTTCTTGTTGTACATACCCCTTGCATACTAGTCTTGCTTTATTTCTGGTGACTTCTCCATTCTCATTCAAATTATTTCTGAATATCCATTTTGTACTGATGAAATTCTTGTCATATGGTCTCGGTACAAGTGTACATTTCCTATTCTTCTCAATCTTCTCAATTTATTTATTCATAGCACTAATCCATTCATCATTATCGAGTGCAACATTGATATATTTTGGCTCAAAATCACAAATTAGACATCTTGTGTTTAGAGACTTACTTCTGGTTCTCATACCAACCTTCTTGTCTCCAATGATTTGGTTCTGTGGATGGTTCCTTCTAACATATCTGGAAAGTACAGGTTCAATTCTTTTTCTATCATCTTGATCATCATTTAGTCCTTCATTCTAATCTACATTGATTGGCACATCATCTTGAGAAATATCCTAATTTTTGGTATTTGCAACCTGATGCTCAGTTGAAATATTTTGTTTCTTGGGAGCTATACATTGTTGGTCGGGCAGGGTGTCAGGTTCTTCATTGTAAACAAACCTATTGTAGTTCTTTGGTTCTTTTTTTCTTTCCTTTTCATTCTTCTCTACAAATTCATCTATCTTTACATTTGCACTTTCAACAATTTTGTTAGAGGATTTTTTGAGACATTTATAAGCCTTGCTCTTGGTGGAATACCCTAGAAAGATACCTTCATCACTTTTGCAGTCAATATTTCCATTTCTATCATGTTTTAAGATATAAGATTGACTACCAAAGATCTTGAACTAACTTACATTGGGTGTGTGTCCATACCATAGCTCATAGGGTGTCTTCTTGGTGTCTTTCTTCAATTGTAATTTGTTCAATGTGTAAATAGAAGTACTGAAAGCTTCCCTCCAAAAGATTTGGTTGATGCCTTTCTTTATCATTAGTGTCCTTGCACAATCAACAATTGATCTTTTCTTTCTTTCAGCAATTCCATTTTTCTGTGGTGTTCTCGGTGTAGAGACCTATCTTTTGATACCATTCTCATTGCAAAATTTAGTGAATTCATCTGAAATAAATTCCCCTCCTCTATCTATTCTTAAGCATTTTAATTCCTTACCACTTTGTTTTTCTACCATTGCTTTGTACCATTTAAACATCTTGAATGCTTCTGATTTATCTTTTAGAAACACAACTGTCATCATTCTAGAGTAATCATCAACAAAGATAATAACATATCTATCATGAAAGTAACTCTTTGTCCTCATGGGTCCACATAGATCAATACAGACTAATTCTAGAATTGCATCAGATGTATGGGTTTTGATTTTGAAACTAGACTTTGTCATCTTACCTTTTTGATAATTTTTGCACATGATATTGTCTAGCTTAGTCATCATCAGTAAGCCTCTTACATTTCTCTTTTTTTCTTATCTTTATCATGTTGTCAAAGTTCACATGACACAATATTTTGTGCCACAACCATATGTCTTCATTTCTAGCCATTAAGGAAGTGGTGTCAGTATCATTCAGATAGAATAAGTTACCTTTTTTTTTCTCACCGGTACCAATCAACCTTCCTAATTCATTGAAGATATTTTCCTTCTTATTTTCAAATGCTACTCTATGACCTAAATTGTTCAAATGAGATACACTTAACAAATTATAACTCAGTCCTCTAACCCAGTAAGAATTTTCACATTTAATCAGGTTATTCAACATTATGGTTCCTTTACCTTCAACTGGACAAGGTGTATCATTACCCATTCTTCCTGAACTGGCATCATAGTATTCAAAAGTCTCAAACTTTTTCTTATCACCGGTCATATGGTGAGTGCAGCCACTATCTATGATCTAGCCATCGTTTTTACTAACTTTAGATATGAGTGCAGTTTCTACATACCTTTCTTCATCTTCATCTGAATCATCCTTCATGGCTACAAATAACATCTCAATGTCTTCTTCTGATTTGGTGTTACTGTCATCATTTTTGCATGTAGTTAGGTAACTGGCCTTCTTTAATTTGTCCTAGTAGTCTCGAGTATCTCTTCTTTCTTATTGTCAGTTTCTTCTGTAATCACCTTTGTAAAACTTCTTTTCAAATGACCTATCATCACTTCTGTCATGTTTTCTTCTGTTAGGACATCTTGCAGCAAAGTGTCCAATTTATTTACAATTAAAGCATACAAGTGGTAATTTACCTTTGTATTTACCTTTTCCTCTCTGCATTCTTCCTTCCATAAGTGCTTTAATTTCATCAAGATCTTCTTCTTCACTTTCACTATCACTATCGTTTCTCATAGTGTGTTTATGAATTGACTTACTTATTCTCAAAGAAGATTTGAATGCAGACTCTATGTTTGGTAAGACACTATTATCAAAGTTATTCATCTCAAATGAAATCAATCTTCCAATCAAACTATCTAGAGTAACATTGTTATTTGCTACTTCTCTCATTTCTTTTATGGAAGATACTCTAATAGCATAAGTAGGTAGTAAGCTTCTTAGAATTTTACTTACCACTATATCTTCATCTAGTATACCTCCAACTCCTCAGATAGCATTGACTACCTCTTTGATTCTTGTGTTGTACTGTGTGATATTTTCACCTTCTTTCATTCTAAGATTATCAAAATTTCCTCTAAGGCTTTCTACCTTGGCTCTCAGAAACTTTTTATCACCACCATGTACAAGCTTCAATTTATCCCACATCTTCTTTGCACTTGTGCATGCTTTGACATCTTCAAATTCAGCATTAGAGAGTGAGGAAGAAAGATCTATCATCATACAGTTGTGCTCATGTGTCTCTCTCATTTGTTCAATTGTGGGTGTTCCTGTGGGAAACACATTTTCATTATCTAAGTATTGAGTAACATCATTTCCAATACCTGATAAGTGGAGTCTTATCCTACTTTTCAATGAAGCAAAGTTGTCTTTTTTCAGCTTGGGCACATCTCGTCTGTTCATCTTGTGATCTTTAGCTTAGGTCTTGAAACCTTTCTTCTAAGCACACAAGCTCTATTACCAATTGTTAGTAATAACTGAGGGGGGGGGGGGGGGGAATCAGNGGGGGGGGGGTGAATCAGTGGCATCAAAAATTAATCCTTAAATAAACCCTTCAAAATTAGTATGAGAAAATTATACCTCTAGTTATCTTTAGTCCTGTAAGCTGAATGCCTCCAAATACTTATATCAAATTACTACTTTTCGGAATGCTTTGTAAAACCTTCTACTGTATGTTTATCGATAAGCAGTTTGTTAATTTTCCAAAATAGAGTAAATAACTAGTGTATACCAATCAATTCAGATTTACTTATTCAAAATGCAAAACAATAAAGTGATGACTCATAAAAACATGACACATGGATTTTTAACGTGGAAACCCTGTTAAGGGAAAAACCACCAGGACCGGTACCCCAAATGTTCACTCTTCTAAAGTGATCTCAGTGAAGAGACAACCCTATTAAAGGTTAAAAACACAATTTAATGTGTGACCTTCTTAGAGGATTTAAATGAATAGTTTGTCACTTAGTATATAGCATCTAATGCTACCATCCTTGATCAAACACTCACTTGTCCTATCAATAGGTATCAGGCATATCCAATGCTACTTTGTATGATCAAACTTCTTGATACTCCTTGGGATGTATCTCAATTAGAAAATACTTTAAATTCCTACTCGGTTAAGAGACTTGAAGCTTCACTGGTTAAACTAAAACAATAAATTGATCTGTTCAAATATACAACCTGAATTGTAGATTTCCAAATCTATTGTAAGTGCATTACCTTTTTTTATCAATGTTATCAATTCAATACCTTTGCTCCACATTGTTCTTCTCTATGATATTGTATCACTATTCATTGATGTTTGCAGAATTTATCAATTTCCTTAGCTTGTTTGATCAGGTCTGAATGAAGACTTTCTTCTCCCTCAGAATCTCTTCAGCATCTATTCTCTTGTCACTCCCCTTATTCATATTGAATAACCTTCTCTATTAAATAGACATGATTTCACCATTTCTCAGCTTTCTTGATCTTGGCATGATCCACAATTATCGCCACTTAGATTTAAAGAAAAACTCTAGTTTTATCTCGTAGAGATCTTCTTGCCAACTGGACAAAACAACTTCAAGTCCTTTACTTATCTCCGGCTTTATCTTGTCGATTAAAAAAATGATAAGTACTAGTTAAGTCTATATTAAGCTCTTGGCAACTAAACATTTTGTCATTTCTGAACTCTTTGTTCTATTGGTCAATAATTCAGTTAGTTGTCAGTGACAATTGACTATTCTGTCGGTGTCACTTTAGTTGTCTTCGGGATCTCTGTCCTTTGGGCAACAGTGTAATTTTGTCCATCGAGTTACACTATGCTTTTTCTCATTGGGTAACACTATGACTTTTCTCATCGGTAATGTTGTACTTTTTCTCATTGGGTAACACTGCGACTTTGCTCTTGTTAGTTTACTCTATCCATCAGTGTGCACTCCATCGGTGTATACAGTCACTTTATGAATACTTAACTTTTATGCATTATTGATAGCATAGCCTTTGATTCATTGGTTCTTTGAAGTCTTTAGGAGTATTTTCATGACCATACAGATTATATCAAGTTGACATCAATGAAAATACAATACATTAACTGATGTAATATCTTGCAAGATCATCAACTTAACATCTTCAAACATTCAATCAGTTATAGTTCGTCAGTAATTAGTGTACAACTTAAGATGGGTTTAATCATGCAATAAATGAGATGAAAAACTAAATGATATTTTATAATGTAATGAAATGATGCAAATAATATGATATTTAATAATGTAATGATAAATGGCACTAATAAGATGTAAATTATGCAACTATTATGATATTAATGACAAATGCAACTACTATGATATGAATAATGAAATGAAATGATGTAAAAACTTAATTTAAATGGTGCAATTAATATGATATGAGACTAAAATGAAAATTTAATTGATGTGCCACATAATGATATGCGACTAATATTCTATGCAAGCTAAGTTCCAAATGAAACCTAAATGAATGCTAATAATGCAATCTATATGAACTCTAATTTCTATGTTAGAAAATGATAATGCTATTTAAAAATGAAATCGATGTGTAACTAAAATGATATGTGAGATATAGGCAACCAATAATATGTGAGTAATTATGAAATACTAAATGAAACAAAAATGTGATAAATGATATGTAAATAATGATGCAATAAGATGAATGATGATAATGCAAAACATAAATGTAATGATAGGCGAGATACTGCCACTAATATGAAACTCTACATGAATGATATGATGAAAAGATATTTTGACCATGTCATGAATGCAATAAAAATGGGAGATAAATAATGAAATTTTATAATACAATCAATAAATCAAAAGTGCAACTAGGATGAAGGACCATCGGGATATGAATAAGATGCAACTATGTAATGCAAAATGTCATAGGTGAGCATGCAAAATGAAAATGCAACCGAATATAGGAATGCTTAACAAGATCACCCATACAAGATGTTGGCTATTAGTAGGGAATGATAGGAAAATATTTGCACAATCCTACCCAAAGAGATTAGGGATGGAAAATGGGGGGATAAGATAGGGTAATAAGGGGCAATTTTGAAGCTTGAGCGAGGGGTATTCTAAGACAGAATAACACCATGTAGTGAGAACTTATTTTGATGTAGCAATATCAGTGACCTTGCAAGGTTACAAGGAACAAAAATAATTTTTAGATGTTGCATTAGACTGACCCAAAAAAATGCAAGGATTTCCCTAGCATCATGTTTGATTCATAGAGGACTCAAGGTGTGTACGATGTTTGGGAACCCACAAGAAAATGATATTTCCCAAGTGCACCATGAAACCAAAAATGATCACATGTTTCAAGGGTCATGTCTAACTAACTCACAAAGACAAAAGACCAAGACATTTTCTTAGGTTGTTCCATTCATAGTGCACCATGATATATACGATCGTTGAGACCTTGAGGAGGAAACAACCAAGGACCCTGAAAAAGATAAACTAGAACCAAAAAAATAAATCCAAGAAAAAAATGAGTATCCAAAAGATGTCTTTTTCCAAAGATACCAACAAAGTGATGGATGATTTTATGAGGCCGGACATGAGGAAAGATATTCCATACAAGGACCTATTGAGGGGGTGCCATTTCAAACTTGTTTTCTGATGGCCAAACTAAGTATCCGGAACATTTGGGATGATGAAAGATCTCTCCTAGGGAAATTTTTGAAGTGTTGGTCTAAAGAAACACTAAATATCAATCACACCTAACATGAAAAAAAACTTAAATCGGGGCTACGTACACTAGGACCTAAGTAAGGACCTAATTAACACTATTATACAACTGAATGACCAATATATACAATGTTATATGTACAAAGTGTAATACCCCTCTCAACGTAATAATATTTTATTGTCATTGTTAAATTATTTTTAGTGTGGTCAGATCTTTGGATGCTTCCCTTAGTGGGTTCCAACAAGTTGAGTCCCCTTTTTGTAAGAAAGTGGAACAATTTTTCCAATTTTTTCAAATTCATCCTGTTTGATATGAATATTTGAAGTACTTAGAGATTGAATCTAAAAAAACACCAATAATAAAAGTTGTATTAATTGAAGTCTCCTTTCCAAATTTATAATTTATTTTAATACTTAGATGATAAAATTTCATGTTCAATAGGCATTACTAAAACCCACATTTTAAAATTCCCCGTCCCAGGGCCATACAATGCTTGTGTACAAGAAGCAAAATTTGACCTAAATTAAACTATTTCTCTAAATACTTTTTGCAAATGGTATGTAACACAATTACGATTGATAAAAATATTATTTTGTATTCTTTTGTTCAATATATAATTTTTTATTAGGCATAATTTTTGCTTTTAAAATCTCGTGTGTATTACAAGCATAATTTGACCAAAACATATGATTTTTTAATTTTTTTTTGAAAGGTGTAGAATTCTCTCTATTTTGATGTCATATAATTTTGTTTACAAAAAAAATTCAAATAAAAAAGTTATTAAAATAACAAAATAGCCCACTATCTTTAATTTGTAGACCTGTTTGTGTAGAAATTCAATGAAAATTTGAGAAAATAATCAAATTTGCAAACAAATTATATATTTGGAATTTGCACAGTCTGATCTATAATGGGTTTTTATTTGTCAAAATATTTCTTTGAAAATATCTTCAAATATATGTCTAAACTCCTAATTTTGTATGGACACTAGTAGAGCCTTCAAGTTGCAGGTCAAATGATGTCCAAGGCTATGGTTCGGCTACTCAAGCCTCTTTCCAAACAAAAAAGCCAACGATAAAAGTGGGCTTGAAATTCAAAATTTTATGAAATAGGATCTCGTTTAGTAAATGTGACCCTATCTACCTTCTTTTAGAATCATAACGTATAAACGAATCGATGGAAGGTTTTCTTTAAAAATTAATATTTTTTTCAAAACAGGATCCCGTTTCATTTTTCTTAGTTCCTATTTTAGATTTTCCATATTTTAAATTTTAAAAAGTAGTACTCTTTTAGTCTATGACACCTTTCCAAGAGTGTAAATGATGCCACACTGTTCCTTAGTCACATCCTTGTATGTTGATCTATTTCATCTTTAAAGTCAATTGCGTCCAGTATGGTCAAAAGTTCGTATACTTAAGAAAAATCAAGTTTCGTTATGATTTAAGCTACAATGAACTAGTTTGAACCAATTTGAATAGTGGTCAAAAAAGTTCAAAGGAATTCAAAGAGTTTCTGAAAAGTTCTTGAAAAGATATAGTCTGAAATTCCATGTAAAGCCATGTGAAGATTGTTTTCGAAGATAAACAAAGACAAAAATGAAGTATCTTGGAATCAAGAGAATCCTGTTGAACTTAGCTCATCGCGGTTTGAATGGATTCACGGTGGTCCTCTGCAGTTCAAGTTTTTTTTTTGTTGTTGGTGATGTTTTTCTGACACTCAGAAATATTAAGTTACAACTCAGACGCATATGTTGGAGGCTTGAACTTAAATGAACTATCAAAAACCATATTGAACAAAGTTCATTTCAGTTCAACAAGCTTTATATAGGTCCCTTGAGTATCATAGAAAAATAGGTCACACAAAAGTCTATAATTTACGAATATCAAGGAAGATTTATAATTAATGAGGTGACGTGAGGTGATGATCTAACAAGATCGAGGTTATCATGCTTTGAAGAGTTCTCAAAATTTGTGTAATAGGTATTAATGAGTTGCAGCGTGGGAATGAAAAATCAAAATCTTTTCCCTGTGCACGTTAGATATTGCAACTAAGGTTTGAGATTATGTTTTCCTTATTATTTAAGAGCATTAATACAATAGATGCAAACAGTCATATTCTCAAGGCAGAGTGGTGGAGGTAATATTAAGATCCTCCATGTGAAATGTGAGTTCTGGCAGCCCTCCTTGTTAATATTTTGAATCTTTTGTTGAAATATATAGCAGATCTTTGTCTATTTAAGAGTTGAAACTAAATTATT
The DNA here is from genome assembly GCA_018584345.1 of Thuja plicata. Lineage (NCBI taxonomy): Eukaryota > Viridiplantae > Streptophyta > Pinopsida > Cupressales > Cupressaceae > Thuja > Thuja plicata. The sequence goes on from MU223220.1 coordinate 957,490, forward strand.
ATGAAGCCTATTTTCCATTTCTTTGGAAATGTTTCTAGTTTGGCCTATGATGGTCCTATGATAAGTGATACCAATTTGAAGGATGTTGATTTAAACGAGCTAAAAGAGTGAATGGAAACCCAAATAGCAGAGCCTTTTGTTTTTAAATTCTCAGCAGTGGATTGATACAAGTTGTGTTTCCCCCAGCCACCATATGCCCTGAGTTTATTAAAGAATGCATAAAAGGGTATGATAGTAGAATAGAGTGCATAAAGAAGAGAGATGGTTGTGTTTTGATTTTGGTCAATAGATAACTTGTGGTCTCTTCCCTCCAAATTCTTCAGCAAACCTACTCTGAGTTTTCTCCTACCCAATCAGTGGTTAAGTTTAACAAAGACGTAGAGAGACACAAGACTTCCATAGATAAAAATTGGTTACTAAAACCCCAGAGAGGAGGTTCTCAGTTACCGAAATTCCTAAAAAAATATCACACAAAGTCCCACATTCATGACATTATAATGTTTCTGCATAGAGTCACGGGTTCTTCAGAAGCCTTTTTGTTTGTCGAGCGGATGTATTTTTATGTTCAGGTTATTTTAGAGGGTAAATAATTTTTGGAATGGGGTGATTGATTGCAAAATCATTGAGAGAAAAAATTAATATGTCTCAACTAACTGGAAATGATTTATGCATGTCCTCATATCTCATGTATTGCCTCACATGTAGCAGAGAGTTAACATGAATTCCACATGAACCTAGGACTTAAGATATTACTATGTTTGACTATTATTCTACACTATAGAAAATCAACACATTAGGAATTTATAGATTCGTGCATAATGTGTTCATGGGTAATTTATGTTTTGGTACAGAAAGGATGACAGAAGAAGCTCAGAAAGTGGTACAGTTGTACTAGAGTTTCTATATTTTATTTCTCTATTTCACTTGTATACGGATAGGAGGTTTTGAGGATGAGCCCATGCGACTGCCCGGGTATTCCTTCAATTTGATTTTATTTTGGCTGATATTTGTAGGCATCTTTATTTATTTTTGAAGAGATTCCTTCCCAAAGAAAAGTGGGAAGATGTTTTCCCTATCAAATTGTGCCATACCCAAAACTTGGGTAAAAATACGCAATCAAAAATTTTGAATACATGCTAAAGAATGGCTTCACTACCTCAAGGGTAACAATTGCATGCAAACTGGTGTAGAAGAAAAACAATAAATGAAAGGTTCATATGAGGTAGGATAGCTCTCAGAACTATCCTATAGGGATCCCTAAGCTACATGCTTTGATTGACACGCAAATTGAGACAGCCCAAAAGATAACCTGAGTGACCAAAAAGTCAACTATGCACCGATAAGTGTGAAAATAGGTTTCTATGGCCCACTAAGCCCTTAGGAAGGTTCATGCATGCAAATCGAGATCGTTGACCAAAAGTCAACTAGAGTTGACCAAAAAGTCAACTATCTCCAAAAGGTGTGAAACTGAAATCCTAGGTTTTAAATGATACTAGGAATAATGGGCATGAAATATGAGACAACCAGAGGAAGTTGGACCATGGTTGACCAAAAGTCAATCGTGAACAAAATGAGTCAAAAGTACACTTAACCAAAAGAAAATGTTAATATGTGGGGGTAAGGGGTTGTCTAGGCCTACTTAACGATGAATTACGTCATCGAGGTCATAAAGTTAATAAGGGTAGTTAAATAAATTAATAACGCTCTTAATATTTCATTAAAAGTCTTTTAAAAAAATACCCTTTTTAATGATTTAAAAGTTGAACATTAACATGAACTTATAAATCAATGTTTACTAATTAATCAAATAACCAAATGCTTAGAAGAAGATGCATATAATCTATTTAATAACATCCCTTAATTAAATTTGAAAGCCTAACATTAAAACAAAATTAATAAACTAATATTTATTATAAGGTAGAATAACTTTAATTAAGATTCTATATTTACCTCCCATTTAAATCGGTTATAATGATCTAATTTTTTTTTTTAAATTCCAGATATAAAAAAAATCTAATTTAATTTAATCTAATCTAATCTAATCTAATCTAATCTAATCTAACCTTCTATTAAACTCATATCTAATGTAATAACAATCAAATATAAATTCATCTAAAAGAATACTACCTTATTCTATTATAAATCTTATCTCATTTATATCATATTTAAACTTTAAAAATATTCCTATACTAACTTTAATCTAACCCTAACTATCCTCATGTTTTATGTTCGTTGGGAGAAGGTTGCAAATGAACCATAGGTGGTGGCGGGATGAGGTTTCAACAGCCGCAGGGTGGCGGAAAAAGGAGAGGAAGGGGAGCTGATGGAGCGGCTGGTCACCCCGGCCCTGTGGTAGACCGCTGCTGCGCAGCCCCCATAGACAGTGGCCCTCAGGCCAATGTTGTGGTGGTGCCGCAGCTTGCTACTGCAAAGGGTCAGGGAAGGTCGTCGTTCTTCAACCCCACTCTTACACAGAGGGGCCATGGGGTAGGGCTTCGGCCCTCCTCACTGACCCTAAAACCAAACAAAAATTCAATCTCTTTTTTTTATATATTTGATTTTGTTTTAATAAAATAAAAAAAATCTCTCTGTTAAAACAAGGAGTATTTAGAGATTTTATTTTTGAAAACTAAATACATGGGTAGAACCTATAATTCACGCTTAAGATATTGTAGAAAAGAAATTTGAAATATAAGCATATTTTTTTGAAGTAAGTTTTTCCAAAAATTATCTAAGCATGAATACTATAAATTTTATTTTTTCAAGTGTGAAAATATTATATTCTTCAAAAAGAAAAATATACATACTTATATGAAATTCCCTAATAAACATGAAAAATAATAACTAATTCTTATTTAATAATAGCCACTAATTTATTTACTTATAATTAGAAATTTCAATAAAATTACTATGCACAAATTAATACGAATAGAGGGATTTGAACTTGATTATTTTGAGAAATATAAATTTACATATTTTCTTG
>MU223220.1:980771-995663 GCA_018584345.1 Thuja plicata
GAGAGAATATCCAATTAATTAAATAAATATGACCTCATAATTACTTTTTCTCAATTATTTGAATATTAAATTCAATTATTGAAAATGAGGATATTTATTTAATAATTAAATATTATTTTAATTCCTTCTTCATGTGTCTCAGCTAAAGAGGGTGAATTTAATTTAATTAAAGTGCTAGGACTTTATTAATTAAATTAATTCGATCACAGGGTTTGTTTAGCCAAATAGATATTTAGGAATTAAATATGATGTATGATTAATATAGATTTAGGATTTTCTGCATTTGACACTCAAGTCAAGTAGAGTCAGTGAAAACTCAGAATTGCCTAGTACAATAGGACTTTGGTGATTTAGAAGAATGACAAATGCAAAAAAATTGGTTAGGGTTGCAAGATGCCAATTTTGGGGTGTTACAAATAGTATCCTGCTGATACAAATCCTTATGAGTTCAGCTCAATTGTTCTTAGTAACAAGAGTATTTTGATTAAATGATTTTTGATATTGGATGAGGAACAAACTGTAAACTATACTCTAGACCAGTGCCTATCCCTTGGGCAAAGAGTCAATGAAAACATGAATCAACAGAGATAAAATAATAGAGATACTGTAGAGTGCCTTACAAACTACATGCAGTTGAGATAGAGTGCCTTACAAACTATCCTCTCATGTACATACATCTGCATCAAATCCTTATCACAATGCTTTTCTCTCTGAAATCATCTATAAAACTTAGTCCTCTCCTTGAAAGGAACTCATAAATAATTAGACAAACTACCTTGTAGCTGGTGTATTTCAAATGCCTTACAGGTGAAACACACTAGAGCACAAATAGAATGCAAAGAGACAAGGTAATATGAAAGAGGGAAAACCACACTGTATTCTATTACTGTATTCTGTTTCAACATATCCAGACAAGAAGCTTTCATGAATACACAAAGACACAAAAGTATAACTTACAATAAAATTTCCACAAGGCCAACAGGGACCTGCTCTAGGCATTTGTAGGAAAAAAACCAGAACAGAGTAGAGGAAAGGAACCCTTACAACTGAGAGAAGAAAGAAAGATATAGAAGAGAAGAAACCCTAAAACTTCTGTCTAGCCAACACCTATCCTTCTCTGAAATTTGATTCTTACTCATTCCTTCTTTTCAAAATATCTGATTAATTAATCAATTTTTCAACTCCACTTGTCTGAGAAAATATATGATTTTCTTAAAAAAATGAGTCCATCTGTATGAAAATATCTATCTTTATTCATTGCAAATCTCCTTCATTGCTCCCACTGAAAAGTTCATCAAATCTGATTTCATTTGTTGAAAATATCTTTGAAATCTGTCACATTTTCCCTTTGAAAATATCTAATTTATCCTCTGGAAAGCTCTTTCAAATCTAATTTTTTGCAATTAAAATATTAAACATTTTTGTCTCATCTTTCTTTGTACAAATTTGATCATATCTTCTGATTTATATCTCCCCACAAACTCCTCTGTCAAATCTTTTTAAAAATAAATAAACATATTTGTGTCATTCTGCAAAATTAATCATTCTTTCCTTATCCCAAATCTGATCTTTTAATCTGTAAAAATCTGATTTCCAGTGTCTGTAGGTTTAATGTTAAAGACATTGCAAATACCCTCCAAATGCTATACAATTCATAACACTTATGTGCTGGCTGTTTGGGCTTTATGTTTGGCAATTGCATTTTCTGTCCACTATATTAATGTTTCTTAAAACATAATATATCCTCCAAAAAATACCCCATGTTAGCACATATTTCCCTTTAAACAGGCATATGTGGGTATCCATCTATACTGGCTGTAGCTTCTGGCACAATTTCAATTGAAAACGCTGGTTATTCACATTACAATTTGTAATCCTTTTAAAACGTTTTGAATTTTCCTTTATATTACACACATCTCCTCCAAAAATCATCACCGAATGGATGGCATTAATTGATGCCATGTATTATTTGAAAGTCCTCTTGCACTATTTAATCCTAGCTGGAGAAGAGAGTGTACGCCTTTTTTCCATCTCGCACTCGTCAGCCTGAAACTAGCCAACACACTGCACTTTATTCGCTTTTGGAAAGATCCTTGTGAGTGAGCGACACATCCCTTTCATTCAGCTGGTTGCATACTCGCCATCCAACCTCACTCTACTTTTCACCTTTGGCGAGTGAGCGATGACCTAATTCTTGAACCTCATCTTATGTCTGTCGCATACTCGCTATCCTTTTATGCTTTTCTTTTGGGTTCATGTGAGTGAGCGATGCTTTCTTCACCTTTAACCTATCGCACCCTCGCTAGTTAACATTTCATGTCACCAGAGTCTTGGCGACTGAGTGACTATGCATCTTACCTTTCAGCTATTCCATTATCGCACACTCACTGGCTGTTTACTCTAACTTTTGGATTTGAGCGGGTGAGCGACATTCATTTCTTTACCGCATACTCTGTCTGGTCACTCACTCGTGCCACTTAATACTCCATCTTTCATCTTATGCGCGAGTGAGCGATGGCATCTATTCTTTGCTGAGTCACAAATTTGTGAGCTTGAAAATCTTACTTTATCAGTGACTGCGAGAGCACGGCTGTGCCTCTTCTTTCCTTAGTTGCCTACTCGCGAGCTCTTTTCCCTTCATCTTTGTTGATTGGTGAGTGAGTGATGTCTTTCCTCTTTTTAACTCATTGCATACTCGCGAGTTGGTTTTTGATCACCTCAAAGCATCAGCGAGTGAGCGAGGCGATGAATGGCTCCTTTATCGCTCGGTCGCAGACTATTATGAATCTTGAAAAGTACTTGTGTGACTGAGCGATGAGTCTTCACATTAGTATTTCATGCCTTCACCGCGGACTCGCACTGCCAAATACAAATGAGTTAGGACCTAAGTGAGTAGATGACCTCTAAAACATGACCTCATCGTGCAGTCGCAGACTTTTGACTTTGACATAAAAGTTGATGCGGGTACGCGACTACTTTAATTTTAAACAAGACTCACTCAATCGCAGAGTATGATATAGATAGGAAAATTTTACAGCGACTATGCGACATACACACTTTTAACCCATCGCTGACTCGCTAACCTATAACTTGACTTTCATGAGACATTGCGACTACATGATTTACACTTTTAAAACATTGAACCCGCTCACTCGCACACAAATCAAAACTACTCGTAAGCTGATCGCGATTGCGCGATTCTCTTTTACTGACAGCTCGTCGCCCACTCGCACAACTTAAAGACACTTTAAAAAGACTGACACGAAAAATTGATTAAACTAAAACATGACTTCAAAAGGGATTTTGACATCTTTTGATCGGCAAAGAATAGGATTTTAAATCAGGAAAGCCCAGGAAAAGCAAAGGCCAAGAAGTTTCAAAGAAAACCAATGCAGTGCTAACAATATGCATAGAATACATTCCCAAAGTGGCAAACTATGAAACTCAACAGGGTGTAAGATACTCAGAGGCAAAGTAGGCTCCAGACAGAAAATTGACAATTAGCAAAGATGCAGAATTAGGTGACCACCTCAAAATGACTACTCCCTAAACATGTCAGAACTAAAATTCAGGAGCTGGGACCCTCTGCATATATCAAATGAAAGGCATCGAAGCCTCTTCCAAATTTTTATCTCATGAAAATTATCTGGGAACCTTTTTCAATCACTCCAACTGAGCCTTCTCACACAAAATTCAAGGGTACTTACTTTGCTTGTCTGAAAAATTTAACATGGTCACTCCAAACTTGTTCCAAATTTGGGAGTACCAACACCATATACAACAAGATTTCATTATATATATTTTTAATTAAATCTCCATGATAAAATATGGAATAAATATTACAAATTAACAAGGATACAACTTTCTAAAGGCCTCATTATAATCTTTCAATAATGAGATCTACAAACAATATAGGTTACAATGCTATTTTCCAGAATCCAATTTGCCACTATTATGCATTTGCAATTCCTTCAATCCAGCTGTGAAAAAAAACATATTGTGTGAGGGTTGACCATGGAGTATCACCTCCCAATCTAGACCTTTACAAGGTCATCCCTGAGCTTGGGGATCCAAATTGGAATGGGAGACAAATAGGAAAAATACAACTTCCATAAAATACTCACAAAAATATCAAACATAAAGAAACTTCCCAACACATGGTAGAACATGAGGAAGGTCTCCAAGGGGCCTTCCTAAAACATGGGTAGTGATAAAATAATAGTAGGAAAAGCCAAGTATACAAAAAGAAACCTCAAACCACACATAGACTTGGAATGACCATCTCCACAAGATGTAGTCATGAACAATAACGTCCTTATACCCCCATACACCCTTAGGCCCTACTTGGCATCATGGGTATCATGAAACCCCATATATTTCCCTCCTCACATGGGAGACTCTACACTAAACTGGATTCATTCTTACCACCCTCTTCAAGGTTACTCTACCCTCCCAAGGGTGAGTGTGCCTTGAAAAAACCCATTCAAAAATGTAACACAAACTTAAACACCACAAAATAAAACACCAAAATTTCAATTTAAAAATAACTTAAAAATACATAGGACTCCATTAATGGAGTTTCAAGCTCAAGAACATACATGTAAAAAAAAAAAGTACTCTAAAATGATCCAACCTTACTCCAAAGCTAAGGTGAGTTGAAACTTGGTGATGAGCTATCCTTCCAAGACTCTTTCTCCAAAAGGCACCTTCAAATCTGGATTTTGTCTCTAAGGGTAGAGAGTGGGTGAACACTCAAATTTTCCTAAAACATTTTGTATATAAGAAAAACCGCCAAAATATCCAAGGCTAACCAAAGGTGAAAAGACTCTAACCATCCCTTTCTCCCACTTTCCTTCATTCTCTATGAAAGGAGTTAAATGCAACCTTGGAAAAAAGAGAGGTTAACCAAAGTTACACTCCTCTTCAAATTCGTTCATGTTTGAAAATGATACTTTAGGGGAGAAATAAATGAGTTTAGAGGCTCATTTATTTTTGAAAATGATCCCTAACTCCTAGGGTACCAAGTTGGGTAGCTAAAACTGACCCTAGTTATTTTTTGGGAGCCTAAAAGATCGTCCTAAACCACACCTAAAGTTAACCCACAGATTTATAAGTCAAGTTGACCATCTAGAAACATCTAAACTTGGGTAGGCTTGGGTACTACACTTAGGTAGCCTTAGTTAACCCTACACCTAACCATGGTTCATATAACTAGCCATGCCAATACTAATTGCAACAATTGCCAAAATTGGCACAAAATATTTAAACAAATGACATTGCTTAATCACATTAACTTTAATTTATTGAAATACACACATGCAAACCACATTAATGAAAAAACCATATATACAATGAGGTCCATGTTTCTTTATATAAATAGGACCTTGGAATGCATGGAAATTTACATAGGTTTCAATACTGGGTCCCCGATTTAGATCCATGGTCAACTATCCCTACACACTTAATGCACACATCAATAGGTCCAAAATAAATGATATGAAAGCATAATATGACATCAATAGCACATTGTATAAAAACTGTATTTGCATTTGAATTTAAATAAACATATCATTGGTTTTCTAAACCAAATTCCATCACAATTACACCTACCCAATAAATCTCATATATGACATCATCATAAACTGAAACTAAATCAAAGCATATAGTATCTCGAGCGTACCCTGATTACATAATCATATACTGAATATATAACATAGGATTCAATAGATCCTCAAACACATAAGAGTCTCAATAGATCAAAGTATGTCTAAACATATAATCACTAAAAGAATAAAAAAATAAGCAGTAAAACTATGACAGTGTAATCTAGGTCTCACATCCATCCCCCTAGGAATGAGCTTCCTCCTGGAGTTCATTGAAGAGCTGAGGGTACTATGATCTTATCTATTTTGTGTCCTCCCATGAGGCTATAACCTCATCATAGTGATCCCACTAGACCCTAACTTGGTCTAGCTCTCAGCCTCAAAGACCCAATGTCTGCCAAGCCAATATATGAATTGGCTCCAAAGCCAGCTTCCCATCCAACTCCACTTGTAAGGTATCGCAATATATCACATGAGACTCATCATAAATATATTTTTGTAGAACTAAAACATGAAACACATCATGGATGCATGACAGGATAGGTCAAAATGATAAATGGTAAGCAACTAGCCCTATCCTTTCAAGGATCTCAAAAGGACCAACTAAATGAGGTGCTAGCTTAGATCCCTTTCCAAATTGGATTGGACTCTTATGTAGTGGCACTCTCAAGAAGACCCTATCTACAACTAAATAGAATTGATCAATCCTCTTTGCATCTACATACTCTTTCGGCCTATCCTAAGCTTCCACTAGACACTGTCTAATCAAGGTCACATGCTACTCTATATCTCATACCATCTTAGGACCAATCAAAACTCTATCCTCGATGTGAACCCAACTGAGAGGGGTCCTGCATGGCCTACAATAAAGATCCTAGTAGGGAGGCATACCCAAGGATTTCTAGTGCCCATTTTTATAGGAAAACTCTACTAGGTGTAGGTATTCCTCCCACTGGGTTTGATGGCCCATAATGTACATGCAAAATATGTCCTCCAGCACATGACTAACCCTTTCAATCTACCCTTCATTCTCAAGATGATAATTTTTACTAAAGTTGAGCCTCCTGCGCATAGGTTTCTATAGTTCTCTCCAAAAGGATTAAGTGAAGAGACAATCTCTATCTGAGATGATATTATGAGGTACACCATGAAGTTTGACTATATCTTGCAAGAATACCTATGCCACTACTGGTGTGGTAAAGGTAGTATGCACGGGTGAAAAATGAGCCACCTTGGTCAACTTGTCGACTATTACCATGATGGAATCATGAGGACGAGAAGACATGGGAAGACTTACTATGAAGTCCATAGAAATGGTGTCCCATTTCCACACTAGTATCTCATGAGGCTGAATAAGACCACCTAGATGACGGTGTTCCACTTTCACCCTCTAGCATTCTAGGCATCTAGCTACCATCTCAGCAATCTAAAATCTCATGGTGGGCCAAGGATACAACTGTCTCAAATCAGCATGCATCTTCTTAACTCCAAGATGTGTTGCATAAGGGGCCCTATGAGCCTCTAGCATCACAAACTCATGCAATCCTCTAGAAGAAGGTATATAGATACATCCTCTATAATATAGTAGTCCATTGGACTCCAAGGTATACTTTGAAAACTTCCCCTTAAGGGGTCTCTAAGATCAAATCAACTCACAAACTTGTGCATACATCTCATCTTCATGTAGGTGATGAAGAATGTGATCTCTCAAATTCATGCTAGTGGACATAGAAGAAAGATTGTTTCTTCTTATACTCAAGGCATTTGTGACTATGTTATCTTTCCCTTTGATGTAGTGGAAATACAAATCATATTCACATAAGAACTGCATCCATCTCCTTTCCCTAGCATTAAGGTTCAACTAAGTGAAGATGTATTGAAGACTCTGATGGTCTAAATTAAGCTTGAACCGATGCCCTAAGAGAAAATATCACCATCTGACTAAATCATGCACCATTTTTGTGAGCTCAAGGTTATGGGTAGGGTAGTTGAGCTCATGGTTCTTTAGTTTCCTAGACTTGTAGGCTATAGCTCACCTACCTTGCATAAAAACTATACTAAACCATCCAAAGAAGTATCTATGCAAACCAAAAAGTCTATTGAAGGCTCTGGCACACCAAGAATGGGTGCACTAGTAAGTGCTCTCTTGAGCCCCTGAAAAGCCCTATCATACTTCTCAGTCCACTTGAACGTCTTTCCCTTTTGCTGAAGAGAAGTGATGGGGTGTGATACTTGAGAGAAGCCCTCAACAAACCATTTGTAGTAACCAGATAATCCCATGAAACTCCTAACCTTGGTCACAGTGGTAGGCGCTTGCCAGTCCATAATGGCATCAATCTTTGATGAGTCTACTGAGATCCCATCACCTTAAAAAACATGGCATAGATACTTGACCTATTCTCTAAAGAAAGCACACTACGACAAGCTATGATACAATTGATTGTCCCTAAGACACTGCAAGACTTGCCTCAAGTATTTCCCATGCTCTTTCTCATCTTTGGAATATATTAAGATGTCATTGAGAAAAAACACTAAAAACTTGTCAAGGAAGGTACAAAATAATCCATTCATAAGACTCATGAACATAGCTAGAGCATTTGTAAGGCCAGATGGAACCATAGTGGATTCATAGTGCCTATATCTAGTGTAGAATGCGGTCTTGTGAATATCACTATCCACTATCCTCAACTGATGGTAGCCCTATTTGAGGTCTCTTGGTTGTATTCCAGGTTTTGGTTTCTTTCCCGCAGTTTTCTGGTCTTCCCTCTCCAAGTTTTCATGTTTTCAAGCCTAAATCTTGTGAAAATTTTTAGAAGTCTTGAAACCCTAGCTTTTTCAATGTTCAAATTTGAAGAAAAAACCTCAGGCATTATCTACTTATGTTTCTCAGTTACCTTTTTGGCTCACTTAAGTCATGAGTTCTATTCTGATCGCTTGGTCGCATAACTTAAAACAGAATATTCCTTTAAGTCCCTGACTTAGCAATTAGCCCGCTTTGCGTTGTCTCATGTTAAAATAGAATATTCCCTTTTCTTTCCAGACTTCATGATTTACTCTGTGTCACATAATCGTAGAATCATTTGAATAGAGCAGTAATATGTCAGTGGGCCCACAGATGAGTCGGGAGGTCACATGAAGTTTTCTGTAGTTACAAAAATATTACGAGACATTGCAATTTCCATTTGTCATAGAGTCGCTAAATGAGTCTGATGTAAAGTGTGATGCAAAGCCTTTAGTCGTGCAGCCTCCAGGAAAGAGGCCGGTTAAGTTGAAACTTCTAAGACTTGGCGACTAACCTTTTACAGTTTGGGATAAAGCACAGTCGGGTTGTCGCCAGATGACTCCGATTTCAAATCAAAAGAAGACATGTCAGGAGATAAATGGATTTCAAAATGATCGCTTAAAAGTGTAAGTTTATTCAGCGACTCCAAGACTACTTAAGGGTTTATGTTGGTCGCAGGGTCTCAGAATATTTTAAGGGTATGAGAAGTTACTTGGCGATTAAGCAACATCCATTAGATGAAATCATTGAAAGATCCTACGGTAGTCACCAAGTCTAAGAATAAAATACCCTAAGGAGAAAAGTCTTCACGACTCAGCGGTTAAGGGTTGTCGCGTGGTTGTCAGATAAAGAAAGGGCAGGATACCTTTGTCGCGATGGCTCATAAAGTTTTAGGCATTCAGAATCTGCATTCAGTGATTGGGCGACTAAGGGAAGTTGTGCAGTCTGGCAAAAGAAAGATAAAATTTGCCGACTGAGAAATAGCTGTGGAAGATGACACTAATAGTTTGTCGCATAGTCTCAAAAAGGAACGTGGGTTAGTGATAACTATTTGTGACTTTGATTTCCGTGTGTCGTGTGGTCGCCAAATGTTGACTCTGGTTAGTAAAGTTAAGGAAGTTGCATAGTTGCCATGTCTTTGGATAAATCATGGGTTAAGGATTGGGATTAGTGACATAGAAAATGAGTGTAGTCGCCTTGTCGTTTAATGCTAAATTTTGAAAAAGGGCGCCAGTATTAAATATGTTAGTATGAATCATTCGGCGGCCAATCAGATTTTCAGATTTTGATCACTGTGAAGAAAAAGGGTAGCGGAGATGTATGACAGAGGGCCAATCCCAGGGTGACATGTAAGCTCGTTTGAATTTTATAAGGTTTTACAGAGGATTCAGTTTTACAAATTTGATTTTCCTATCACACTTTTGAAACTATGGCTAGGTTTTCAATTATGTTCACAGTATGTGGAATTAAAGATAGAATTGATGTTCTGAGAATCATGAGCTATGTACTTTGAATGGTTACTATAAGGAGTTGATGGCTATTCATTTTCATTCACCTTGCTTTCAGAGTTTCTAAACTTGAAGAGTGCAGTTTCCAAACAGAGTAAAATTCAAAGATTTGTGGAGTTTTCTGTGGTTTAAGAGTTCATTATTTCTTGAGAATTCTGCATAGAATAGTCACTGGACCTCAGTGATACATTTGTTTCAATACCAGTAAAGAAGAGGAGATTCAAGAATTGAAAACATGAGCAGAGTGGTGAGTGTAGCCTCGACCAGCAGCAAAAGTGAGAGGGTGGAAGACGAGGCTAAAGGAAAGGTTAATTATTCAGATGAATTCCTCCATTTGCTTCCTGGTTTGACTCAAAATAAAAAGGTTAATGCAAATGTGCTCATTGATGACTATAAAGATGTTTGAGATGCTGTTACTCTAGGAACAATAGGTTTTTCTCTTTTTAATTATTTTTACAAGAATTCTGACAAGGCCATCCCAGTGTCAAACCCTTGGACCTGTAGTTTAGCCAGGTTGATTGTTCCTGATGTCTTCATGGATGTAGACTTGTTCTTAGACCTAGCCAATCATTATGATGTTTTGTAGAAGACCATCAAGAGGGATGATGGCACTGCCTTATTGATATTGAATAGAAATTCATTCATGCAAGCCTTTGGCTTATACAGCACCATGTCTACCAGAATTGACATGACGAAGTAGCAACAGAGATATAATTTGAAGCCTGGCATTGCTAGGAGCCAGTTGCTGAAACATATGCTAAAAGAAGTGAGAAAGCATTTAGATCCTATGTCCGAGAGCTGCCCATATTATTATAAGGATCTACACTTCTATATCAAGAATGTTGCCTATGCCCTGTGTAGAGTGTTGGGGATAGATCTTGATGCAGAGAAGATTGATGCAGAGATTTTGATGATGGTGTTGGACCTACAAGAGGTCCACTCTAATACCAATTATGATTATATTCAGCACATCATAGATGAAATGCATGAGGGTTTTATTGCAACACAGAAGAGAATGAAAAACCCAAAGGAGAAGGAGCCTAAATTTTTACATTACTCCGTTCTGATGCATCTCCTTTTGCATTTCAATTTTGTTATCATGGATGTTAATAATCTAGCCCCTCAGAGATTCTACCAGGCAGGACCAAATCCTATCCAATTTTGGGTGAGGGTTTGGAATTACACTTCTAGGGAATGTGATTATTGTGCCTTTCAGAATTGTATTGTGTATCCAATAGTACAGAGTTTGGGGACCAGCAGAACAAGGATCCCACTAAAAGTTATACAACTTCTTAGGCCGTGTGAATATACAGATGGCTAGGGTGGAAAGAATAATTGGGGTGACTTCTTTTTGGAAGAGAATTACACAGTCATTAGGGTATATGGGTCTATTCACCCACCTCATCTATTACCATATTATGTACCAGCAAGGGTGGCACCAATGGAATTTATATGGCAGCTATTGTTGATAGACAATGAGCATTTTGCGCCACATAAGAAGGGGACTTTGACCCCTAGGCAGTTTAAGATTTTTAACTTCATAATTGGCAAGGGTACTATTGATGCAATAGGTCAATGGTTGGAAGGATATAGAATGGGGGCAACCCCTTATAGATACATTGACCTAGAAGGTTTTATGGCAGTGGTAAGGAGATTGTATACTCCTACAATCCCCAATACTAATGTCCACTATGAGTGCATAGAGAAAGATGCAACAAGGAATATCTTAGATGAAGATGATATTCATATAAGAAGACTGAGGATTCAGGAGCTGTTAAAACTTGAGAGGCAAATAAAGAGGAATGGGTTGACGTTTGGGGGTTTTTACCCTGATCTCCCATATTTTGATAGGATTAAAGCCATGATAGACAACTATTATGTGCTTATAGAATAGCTTGATACAGTTCTTGACAAGAAAGGTGCTCAGACACCTGATCATTCAGAGTCTGAATACAATAGTAGTAGTGACAATGATTATGCACATCCTACTATGCATGCTCCACCACAACAAGATATTACTGAAATATCACAGTTACAAGGAGCAGAAGGCCACATTATAGATTTGACAATAGCTACCCAACCAGATGATATAGAAGAACCTACTGCAAAGAGGCAAAAACTAGAGATAGGTCAGCCTTCAACTGAAGGGCAAAATAAGAAAAAAGATAAGGCTAAGGCCTTAGTACCTGGAAATAGGTTATATGATCATAACCTAAGGAAAGCAATTAGAGAAGGCAAGAAGCAACAACCTCATTTAGATGATGAGGTTGAAGTGCCTCTTAAGGCCTGTATTGATGAAAGATTGATTCATCAACAAGAATTTTTGAATGAGGATAATTTTGTGAAAATTGAGGAGTTTAAAGACTTCCTAAGATGGTATAAGAAAGAACAAATAAGAGTAGAACTAATAGTTCATCATAAAGATACCATAACTAATGAGGCATTGATGGCTTTACAAACTTATGATCCTAAAAATGAGGATATTTCACCAGAGGATGCCAGGAAATTAGTACTAGGAAGTGGAATACTACTGGCTGAGGGTTGGGATTTAGCATCTGCCTTCATAATTGATCAAATAAGGAAACAACCAGATCTCAAGATGGCTAGTGAAGTTCAAATAGGCGATGTGATAAAAGGATTTGGGTATAACCCAAAGTCTCAAGCCTTTGCAATGTGGAGCCTGTGCCCAAAAGATCAAAAGGCCCAAGTGGTGAATATTCAAGAGAATATGGTGGGAAATCAAATGGTGTGGACAATGCAAAATACAAGGGATTTAGAGATATCCCAAATCATGACACACTGGGCTCACTTGAATGAAGACAAAACTAAACAATTGTTTGAAAGGTGCAGCACATTGGTGGAAGAGACTAGTGCATTGGCAAAAGATAGAGAAATGTGTCAAGTGCAACTTTATCAGTGGGATCAAATGATAAATAAACTAATGGAAGAATTGGAAACAAAGCCTGAGGTGATGTATGTACCTGTGTAGCCACAACCCCTACAAATTGAAGACAAAGCAAAATCTGAAGAGGTGGTTGAGGAAAAGGCTGAGGAAGAGAAAGGAAATGAGATTGCTTTAAGAGCATTGAAAGGTGTGTTGCAACATAGAATTGATATCTTAAAAGATAAAGCTGATGTTATACTCAACACCTATAACAAATTACCAGCTTTTCACACTGAGGTAATGGGGTATTTGGCTATCCTCAACCCCTATTTTACTAAGTGGTCTACTAGGGTGCAATTATTTGAGAAGCTAGCATCATTTCAATCCCTGAGATCAGATTTTCCAGAGATAGTGACTGAAGTTGAAGATGAGATCAAAAGAGTTAATATTGCTCTTGCATTCTTTAAGGGCAATTTGAACCAAATTGAGGTAAAGTTAAGCCTCTTTTCTGAAGATTTTAATAGATTCATACCTTCTTTAAGAGGAGATGATGATCAAGTGAAGGCCTTAGATGCCTAGAGGGGTGAATTTGACAGCAAAATGCCTAATACTGAGGCATCTATTTTAGGAATTGATATTGATGTAGAAGGGTTTAATAAGATATTGGACGAAGCTTTCAAGCTAGAAACTGACATCAATAAGTTTCTAGTAGATATCAAGAATATCACTAATGCGAGATTTGACAGGCAAAAGGTCCAAATACAGAGTACTCAGGATTTCAAGTGGCTATCAGATGATGAAGTGAAGGCATGGGAAGTGATGACTACAACCAAGAGAAAGAATCCAGCAGTAGAAGAAGAAATTTTGGATGATGAGTAAGGATGACTACTTGGTACCTCACCATTGAAGATAAAGAGGACAATTATTGCAAAAGGAGAATGTAGGTAAATCTAAAAGCACGGTCATCTAGACTTGACATAACTGCTACCATCTACCATGTATACTATCAGATTCAAGTCGCTAGATCGGGAGAAGAACAAAGAATATCTATTTTTATCTTTTTGACTTGGTCATTCCACCGCTTCTTCTCTTTCTTTCTTTTTGTCTCTTCTATAGTTTTAGGGTTAGGTTTTATGAGACCATCCGAAGCTTGTAGCATCCTTTTGAAAGGGATTCCAAGATGGTTGAAGACCTATATATAGAAGAGAGTTGTATTTTTCAAAGAGAGGATCAAAATTAATGTAAAGAATCAGTCTCTCTAAATCTGTGCATGTGATCTTTCAAGCTTCAAATCTTTTTCTTATGTATGAAGGAAGGATTACATCAATAAAATATGGTGCAATTTTACTCTTCTTTATTGTTGTCTCTTTATTTCCTATGTATGTTTTTTTATGTTTAAGATTGTAAGGTAGTCTGACGCATTTTGGTTACAAGGTGACTATCTAATTACTTGCAAGTTTCTTTCATGTAAAGAACTAAGTTTTGTGAGTAGTTTTAGGAATCATATCACTATTTAAGGATTTGATACAGTATTTTAGAGGTAATAAGATAATTTGTAAGGAAACTTATCCTAATTGCATGTAGGTTGTAAGGAAGCTTACAGTGTTTTGTTTATGTGAAACTTCAAGCTTTTGACTCTGTAACCCAAAGGATAAGCACTGATCTAGACCTGGGTCTGATAATCTATCATCATCTAAGTTTTCAAAACATTCAAAATTATTCCAAACACACTTGTTACTAAAATATATGATCTGAACTCATCAAGGACTTATGTCAGCAGGACAGTGTCCACTTTGTTGATTCTTTAGAGAGTGAATCATTAGGTTATCCCTCCTAAAGACAAAAGGAAGAAGGATGCAAATCGTTGACTCATTGGTGTATGTTCTGTTAGGGATTTTTCTTGTATGAATCATAGTGCTTGAAATGACTACTTGAACACCATGCCCTCTAATACTGATTCAGAGACAAGAAAAGCCTAATTGCTAAGGACTGGATAAGGTCCTTCTTCATTTTTGAGCTCCACATATACTCAGGTAGGTTTTACCTCTTATGATTGTTGTTTACACAGTATGTATTAATGTGGACACTGATTTTCTATGTATCTTTGTTAAACCA
>MU223220.1:1013287-1025896 GCA_018584345.1 Thuja plicata
TGAAAGCATGGGAAGTGATGACTACACCCAAGAGAAAGAAGCCAGTAGTAGAAGAAGAAATTTTGGACGATGAGTAAGGATGACTACTTGGTACCTCACCATTGAAGATAAAGAGGACAGTTATTGCGAAAGGAGAATGTAGGTAAATCTAAAAGCATGGTCATCCATACTTGACATGACTGCTACCATCTACCATGTATACTATCAGATTCAAGTCGCTAGATCGGGAGAAGAACAAAGAATATCTGTTTTTATCTTTTTGACTTGGTCATTCCACCGCTTCTTCTCTTTCTTTCTTTTTGTCTCTTCTATAGTTTTAGGGTTAGGTTTTTTGAGACCATCCAAATCTTTTAGCATCCTTTTGAAAGGGATTCCAAGATGGTTGAAGACCTATATATAGAAGAGAGTTGTATTTTTCAAAGAGAGGATCAAAATTAATGTAAAGAATCAGTCTTTCTAAATCTGTGCCTGTGTTATTTCAAGCTTCAAAGATTTTTCTTATGTATGAAGAAAGGATTACATCAATAAAATATGGTGCAATTTTACTCTTCTTTATTGTTGTCTCTTTATTTCTTATGTATGCTTTTTCATGTTTAAGATTGTAAGGCAGTCTGAAGCATTTTAGTTACAAGGTGACTATCTAATTATTTGCAAGTTTCTTTCATGTAAAGAACTAAGTTTTGTGAGTAGTTTCAGGAAGCATATCAGTATTTAAGGATTTGATACAATATTTAGAGGTAATAAGATAATTTGTAAGGCAACTTATCCTAATTTCATGTAGGTTGTAAGGCAGCTTACAGTGTTTTGTTTATGTGAAACTTCAAGCTTTTGACTTTGTAACCCAAAGGATAAGCACTGATCTAGACCTGGGGCTGATAATCTATCATCATCTAAGTTTTCAAAACATTGAAAATTATTCCAAACACACTTGTTACTAAAATATATGAGCTGAACTCATCAAGGACTTATGTCAGCAGGACAGTGTCCACTTTGTTGATTCTTTAGAGAGTGAATCATTACTTTATCCCTCCTAAAGACAAAAGGAAGAAGGATGCAAATCCTTGAATCATTGGTGTATGTTCTCAAAACCATAAGTTGGCTTATAGTACTATGTTTTAAGTTAGTCATTGCAATCTCTAAATTTTTCTATGAGTTGTTACAGTGATGTTCTTGGTATAGACCCAGTGAATGAAACAATCCACCAAATACATAGACTGAGATATCAGTAATCTTTAAAAGGTAAAACCTACCTGAGTCTGTGGAGCTCAAAAATGAAGCAGGATATTATCCAATCCTTAGAAATTAGTCTTTCTCGTGCCTAAAAGAGGTTGCAACTGAGTATACTCGGTATACTATCATCATTAGGTAAGTGTTGCAAGAAAAAGAGCTAACAAGGTCTATCTTTGAGAATAATTGAGGACCGTGCAACTGATCAAACAAGTCATCAATCCTAGGAAGTGGATATCAATTCTTTATGGTTACTTTGTTCAACTGTCGGTAACCCATGCATAACCTAAGAGATCCATCTTTCTTCTTCACGAAGATAACTAGCGCACCCAAAGGAGAAACACTCAGATGAATGTATCCTTTCTCTAATAATTCCTCAAGTTGTATCTCAATCTCATTAATCTCATTAGTGATCATCCTATAAGGTGCTCTAGAAACTGGTTGTGATCCTGGTATGAGATATATGTGAAAGTCAACTACTCTACAAGGAGGTATACTAGGTAGCTTTGATGGAAACATGTCTACAAACTCCTGAAGAATGGGGAAGTCATCAAGAGAAGTTTCCATCTTTGTCTCTTCTTCCCTATCGCTGATGTTGATAGTGTACAATTAGCATCCCTTTTGCATGCACCACTTAAGATGCATAGAAAAATCACACGAAGGGATATAGGCCTATGGATTCCAATAATCAATGTATCTATTCCATCATCATCCAAACATTCAATCTTCTTCTTATGATAATCTAGTTGGCTCTGTGGGCACTTAGCCAATCAATGCCAAGAACTAGACTATAAGATCTAAGGGGAGTAACTTTGAGATCTTCTATGGTGGTCATACCACCAATCTAGATCAGACAATCCCTAACCATCAAGGTCACAGAAACTCTAGTTCCTAAAGATAACTCTACTTCCCATCTAACCTTTTGTCTAGCTTCTACTAGCCCGCAATGCTCCACAACCAATATAGAAACAAAGGATTCAGTGACTCTTGAATTAAATATAATTGTAACATCACTACCTCTGATCTTACCTAAAGCCTCAATAATGGTAGCCTGGTGCTCTGTCTAGCATTTATCCACCACTACAAAAACAATGTGGGAGTTTCTCCTGTCCCCAATTGTCGGTTCTAATACTGCTACATGTTGAATAGCACCCTGCGGAAACTCTCTATCTATGTGCCCCATGGCACGAAAATTATAACATGAACCATTTAACTAAACCTGAATACCAGGAGGTCTAGAGTAATGTGACCCTACGGTACGAGAAGACTTGCTATAACCATCCCTAGCCGACTATTGAGTCCATGCTAGAGGAGTGTAAGGTCCCTCTGCTCTCTGGTCCTTCCTAGGACCTTGTGACTTCTTCTTCTTGGGCTTAGAGCCTTGTTGGACCTGTAGTGGCCTTTGCCACTGGCTTTGCTAAGACTGTTGTGGCTGCTACTACTATGGGGTCTTGAATGACCCTGAAGAGTTCCTTTGGTTCTCATTCCATGGGGTTTTCTAGTATCTAGAGGCCTGGAATGTGGGATTATGGTTTTGAGACCTATTCATAGTGTCCCGTGGCCCTCTAACTATCTCTTCGGCCACTAAGGCCCTGTCCACTATGAGCCTCAGGTTCTCTGAAGGTACCATCCATACCCTATCTCAAAATTGCAAGATTTAATCCCTTGATAAACCTATTTACCTATAGCTTCTCATCCCCCATGTATTCCACATAAGGTAGGAGATCGAGAAACTTGCCCTCATATTGGGCTACTGAAAGTCCCTGTTGTCAGAGATCATGGAACTCATCAATGCAGTGCTGCCTGAACTTCTCTAATACCAAAATGTCATGCACAAACTTGGGAAAAAACACACAATCAAGAATTTTAAATATACACTAAAGAATGGCTACACTACCTCTAGAGTAACACTTGCATGCAAAACAATGCAGAAGAAAAATAGTAAACAAAACGGTCATACGAGGTAGGATAGCTCTTGGAACTATCCTACAAGGATCCCTAAGCTACATGCTTCGATCAACATGCAAATCTAGATAGTTGACCAAAAGTCAACCTAAGTTAACCATAAAGTCAACTATGCACTGATAAGCATGAAACAAGGTTTCTAGGGTCCACTAATCCCTTAGGAAGGCTCACACACCCAAATTGAGATAGTTGACCAAAGTCAACCATAGTTAACTAAAAAGTCAACCATCTTCAAAAGGTGCAAAATTGAAATCATAGGTTCTAAATGATACAAGGAATAACTGGCATGAAATACGAGATGAACGAAGGAAGTTGGACCATGGTTGACCAAAAGTCAAGCGTGAAAACTAGTCAAAAGTACACAAAACCAAAAGTAAATGTTAATTTGCAGTGGTAAGGGGTTGTCTAGGCCTACGTAACAATGAATGACAGTATCGAGGTCATAAAATTAATAAGGGTAGTTAAATAAATTAATAACACTCTTAATATTTCATTAAAAGTCTTTTAAACAAAAATACCCCTTTTAAAAGTTCAACATTAACAGGAACTTATAAATCAATATTTACTAATTAATCAAATAACCAAACACTTAGAAGAAGATGCATATAATCTATTTAATAACATCCCTTAATTACATTTGAAAGCCTAACATTAAAAGAAAATTAATAAACTAATGTTTATTATAAGGTAGAATAACTTTAATTAAGATTCTATATTTACCTCCCATTTAAATCGGTTATAATGATCTCAAAAAAAAAATTCCAGATAAAAAAAATAAAATCTAATTTAATTTAATGTAATCTAATCTAACCTTCTATGAAACTCATATCTAATGTAATAAAAATCAAATCTAAATACATCTAAAAGAATACTACCTTATTCTATTACAAATCTTCTCTCATTTATATCATATTTAAACTTTAAAAACATTCCTATACTAACTTTAGTCTAACCATAACTATCCTTATGTCTTATGTTCGGTGGTAGAAGACGGAAAATAAACCACAAGCGGCAGTGAGATGAGGTTTGAATAGCCGTAGGGCAGAAAAAAAAGGAGAGGGAGGGGAGCCGGTGGAGTGGCTAGTAGCCCCCACCTTCTGGAGGACCGATGCTGTGCAATCCCCACAGACAGTGGCCCTCGGGCCACTGCTATGGCAAAGTCATAGCACACGACTGTCAAGGGTCAGGGAAGATTGGCCTGCCCCGCCCTACTCTTACATAGAGGGGGCCGCAGGGTAGGGCTTCGGCCATCCTCACTGACCCTAAAACCAAAAAAAAATTAATCTCTTTTTTTTTTAATATTTGATTTCATTTTAATAAAACAAGATATATATATATATATATATATATATATATATAACAAAGGACTGGTGAAAAGAAAAAATCTCTGTGTTAAAATAGGGAGTATTTAGAGATTTTATTTTTGAAAACTAAATACATGGTTAGAATCTATAATTCATGCTTAAGATATTGTAGAAAAGAAATTTGAAATATAAGCATATTTTTTTGAGGTAATTTTTTACATAAATTATCTAAGTATGAATACTATAAAAAAAAATTTAAGTGTGAAAATATTATAATCTTTAAAAAGAAAAATATACATACTTATTTAAAATTCCCTAATAAACATGAAAAATAATAACTAATTCTTATTTTATAATAGCCACTAATTCATTTACTTATAATTAAAAATTTCAATAAAATTACTTTGCACAAATTAATACGAGTAGAGGGATTTGAACTTTATTATTTTCACAAATATAAATTTACATGTTTGCTTGCACTATTGATGGTCTTAGATATTTTTTTTTTATATATCAAAATATACTATTTTGGTTCTCAGTATTTTCTTCCCATATACAACAAGATATGATTATATATATTTTTTAATTAAATCTCCACGATAAAATATGGAATAAAGATTACAAATTAACAAGGATACAACTTTGTAAAGGTATCATTATAATCTTGCAATAATGAGATCTACAAACAATATAGGTTACAATGCTATTTTTCCACAATCCGCTTTGCCACTATTATGCATTTGCAATTCCTTCAATCCAACTGTGAAAAAAAACTTGTTGGGCAAGGGTTAACCATGAAGGCTCACCTCCTAACCTAGACCTTTACAAGGTCACCCTCGAGCTTGGGGATCCAAATTGGAATGAGAGAAAAACAATAAAAACACAACTTGCAGAAAACACTCACAAACATTTCAAACATAAAGAAACTTAACAACACATGGTAGAACAAGAGGAAGGTCTCCAAGAGGCCTTCCTGAAATAGGGTTAGTGGTAGACTAACAGTAGGAGAAGCTAAGTATACAAAAAGAAACCTTAAGCAACATATGGACTTGGAATGACCATCCCCACAAGATGCAGTCATGAATAATAACCTCTTTATGCCTCCCTAGGTGCCCTTAGGCCCTACTTGGCATCATGGGTATCATGAAACCCCATGTATTTCCCTCCTCACATTGGAGAATCTATACTAAACTGGACTCATTCCTACCACCCCCTTCAAGGTTACTTTTCTCTCCCAAGGGTGAGTGTGCCTTGAAGAATCTCATTCAAAAATGTAACACAAACTTAAACACCAAAAAATAAAACACCAAAATTTCAATTTGAAAATAACTTAAAAATACATAGAACTCAATTAATGGAGTTGAAAGCTCAAGAACATACATGAACAACAAAAAAAAACTACTATAAAAAGATCCAACCTTACTCCAAATCTAAAATGAGTTGAAACTTGGTGATGAGCTATCATTCCAAGACTCTTTCTCCAAAAGGCTCTTTCAAATCAGGAATCTGTCTCTAAGGGTAGAGAGTGGGTGAACACCCAACTCTTCCTAAAACCTTTCATATTTAGAAAAATCTTCCAAAATATTCAAGGCTAACCAAAGGTGACAAGACCCTAACCATTTGTTTCTCCCACTTGCCTTCATTCTTCATGAAAGAAGTTAAATGCAACCTTTGAAGAAAAGAGAGGTTAACCAAAGTTACACTCCTCTTCAAATTTGCTCAAGTATAAAAATGAGACTTTAGTGGAGAAATAAAAGAGTTTAGAGGATCATTTATGGCTTAAAATTACCCCTAACTCCTAGGGCACCATGTTGGGTAGCTAAATCTGACCCCGGTTACCTTCTGCGAGCCTAAAGACCCTCCTAAACCACACCTAAAGTTAACCCATAGATTTCTATGTCAAGTTGACCATCTATAAACTTATAACCTTGGGTAGGCTTGGGTACTACACTTAGGTAACCTTATTTAACCCTACACCTAACCATGGTTCACATAACTAGCCATACCAACAATAATTACAACAATTGCCAAAATTGGCACAATATATTAAAACAAATGACATGGCTTAATCACATTAACTTTAAATAATTGAAATACGCACATGAAGATAAAATTTACTAATAAACCACATATACAATGAGGTTCATATTTATTTATATAAATAGGAGCTTGGAATGAATGTAATTTCACATAGGTTCCAATATTGAGTCCCTGATTTAGATCCATGGTCAACTATCACTGCACACTCAATGTACACATCAGTAGGTCCAAGATACATGATATGAAAGCATAATACGACATTAATAATACATTTCATAAAAAATATATCTTCATTTGAATTTAAATAAACATATCATCAGTTTCCTAAACCAAATTTTATCAAAACTACACCTACACAATAAATCTCATATATGACATCATCATAAACTAAAACTAAATCAAAGCATATAGTATCTCGAGTGTACCCTGATTACAAAATCATGTACTGAGTATATAACATAGGATTCAACAGATCCTCAAATACATAAGAGTCTGAAGAGGTCAAAGTATGTCTAAACATATAATCATTGAAATAATAGAAAAATAAGCAGTAAAACTATGACAGTCTAATATAGGTCTCACAAACTGGGTAATATCTTATGCAAGTTAATGACAGATGCAGTCAATATAAGAAGTGAACTCCAAAGATTTAGTTTTAAGTATTATTCTGAAAGGAAGGTATTTGATAATAAGGGTTTTTCAAATCAAACTTTGAGATTGATGCCTCATTTTTGTTTATACCACATCTAGAGGACTATTGGGAGGATTTCCATGATGAAATAGTGCTTGTAAAAAGAAAGCATAGTAGATTGCGGAGAGTCCAAATTGTATCTCTCTAGCTGAAAAAAAATGTAGAGGGGATAGAAGATGATGGTTTGGGCATGATCGAGTCAGATCTTGAGAAATCATATAAACCAATAAAGCCTATCATTGATTAGACTGATGAAGAGGAAGATAGTCTACAATAGAAGGCTTAGGGTGTGATCAAATTCACTGAAAAAATGGATAAAGCAAAAAAGAGGAAAGAAGTCATAAAAAATACAACCAAATAAATCTAAAATAACTCCTCTTCCATCCCAAATTTTTATTTCTAATACCTTTGTTCCCATTGATTATGCAAATGTAAGACCAAAAACAAGCAGAATATGCATATCTAGGTAACCATAAAACTCTAAACAACATGCAAACCTATCTAATCTAACATTAGAGGCATTTAAATGGGAATTCAAAAACATATGCAAGAAACACATAAAAACCCCCTTCAAGTGATGCTCAAATTCTCTCCTTTCTTCTCCATATAGTAGAATATTGTTGTTCTTTTTCAATGACAAAAACGCACAAGTGTTGAAAAGCCAAAGTTGAAAGAAAGAATACTAGGAGATAGGGGTTCAAACTTGAATGAGAGTATTGCATCTCAATTTTTATAAAATGAGAGACAATTTGTAGAATTAGAATGCATAAATTAATGCATAATGGAGGGAAAATGGAAGAAGCAAATTAATAGGAAATGGAAGCATAATTAGGGGAGAAATGAATAGGGAAAGGTGAAAGAAATCATGAAGCACTTTAATAGGGATATGAAGCACAATTAGAGGAGATGAAAAATTAGGTGGAATTAGGAGGAATTAATTCATTTAAGAATTCAATATTCCTCACAAACGCAATAATTATTATTTATGAAATTATAAAATCCCACAAACTAGAATTAGCCAATTAATTGT
The DNA here is from genome assembly GCA_018584345.1 of Thuja plicata. Taxonomy (NCBI): domain Eukaryota; kingdom Viridiplantae; phylum Streptophyta; class Pinopsida; order Cupressales; family Cupressaceae; genus Thuja; species Thuja plicata. The sequence continues at coordinate 1,021,545 of MU223220.1, forward strand.
GAAGACTTAGGATAATAATGATTAAAAATGATTTATTCATAAATAATAGGGACAAATGTTAGGTCATTCATCCCAAGAGGATAAATTAGTGAATTATTGACCAAATTGAACGCATTAAAGCACAATTGAATTGATTTTTGATAATATTGATAGGATTATGATAGGTTTGACGCATTGATGAACTTTGACAATGCGCTCAAATAATGATGTTTTAAAATGATTAAATAGCATCAGTGAACTTGGATGAAACCATAGGATTGAAATAGGAATAGGGAAATATCAAGGAACTTGGACAATACTATTGAATTGGTAATTGTAAGTTGACAATGATAACGTCATTGAACTTGGACAATGTTATCAAATAGGTGATAAAAGGATACGAAGCATTGATGAACTTGGAAAATACCCATAGAATGATGATAAAATTTATTAGAATTAAAAAGGGGTTTGATCAATTTGAAAAGTGATTTAATTAGGCATTGATGATATTGGAGAATGCCCAAGAATGGTTGGAATGAGTCCAAAATGATTCTGAAATTATTAGGAAGAGGATAGAATAGATTTGAATTGATTTAGGATTATTTTATATGGTTTAGGATCCAATAAGATTGAATAGAATCAAATAAGATCGGTTAAGGGTTGATTAGAATCAATTATAAAAATGATCAATTTGACAAAGAGAATTAAAATATTAGTAAATAATTGAATTTTTTTTCAATATTCAATTATCCACGAAAGACACAACGTTTACATATAATAAAGATCATATGCACAACATATAGGAATAATTAGATCACAAAAAAATATTTCAATTGTAATGCCACAAATATTAAAACACGTAGACTAGTAGGCTAGAACCATTTTTGGGTGTCTACATTTTGCCCCTCTTTGATACAATGCGATTGTGATCGTTGTGTTAAAGAACATTGAAGAAAAACTAATTAAAACCTACCCTAGCGGAAACAAGATACATATGCGACCCCTCGAGAAATTAACCTAAAAATGCAAGTGATGGGTCAATTTGTTGACAATGACAAGATAGATCCATAGCAAAAAATGGATCAAAAATCAGAGGTCAAATGCAAAAGTTATGAGGCACAGAGTGCAGAAAGCATCACGACCAACACAAAAGGAAAAGGTTGCATGTCCATCTAGGCAACCAAGAGGATATAAAAAGGCTTGGAGAGGGATTTGGAGGTCATTTTCACTCTCACATTTGGAGGAATTTGAGCTTTGGAGCAAGGAGAATGGATCGAGTGCCAGTGCAAAATCAATGTGCAGAACGAGTGCACGGCTACTGATGGTCGACCAATGTAGGACCATAGGTGAGTGCATCTAATTGTTAATCTCTAAGTTTTGTTGATGATTAGTGATCAACACTTAGTCATTCACTTAGGCAATTTTAGTTGTCTATCACTATGGGTGAGCTAAAACTATGCAAGGTCGAGCAACATTGCTGAGCATTTTTTAGTTTGCCTAGTTACATTGCCGAGCCGAGTAGGATACAAAGATGTTAAGTGTCGAGTAACAGAGAAGTCAAGTGATGAGCAGAATAGATTTTGTATACATGTCTGGAATGATTCAAACTTTGAGGATAAGTGATCTGGCCGACTTGTATAAGCTTTTTGAGCCAACTTATGTATGCATTTAATATTCTTCTACAGAGTTAGTTATGCATTTAATTGTTTTATCCTATGCATTATCTATTGTAAACATTAATTGTAATACCATTAAGGTATGGGTATTAGATCTTGATCATTGATCTAGATCTCGCTATCAGACTTAAAAAGATATATTAGATTGCTTCTAAACCCTATTTTGTGTGTAAGGAGAGAGTAGACAAAGTATGTGGTGACTACATTTTGAAGTGAAATACACAAAAGGTTATTTTGTTAAGAAGCAGAGATCAAGAAGAGTAATAACACAGTGAACAGCAAAGAAAAGCTATATCAGATTATGAGATCATAGAAGGTACTAAAAAAATGAGATTTGTCATTAGCATCAGAGTGCATATCGAAGGATCAATACTTGAGACATTATAATCATTGTATCAGGTGAAAATCTCTTAACATAGTGGTTCTAGCAGACCTTTCTTAATCTCCTAGCAAAGTCCTTACTTTATTGTAAATTTCAAATCCTTTCACAAGGTAGATTGTAATGATCTTACACTCTTAATAGGGAAGACCTTTCACAAGGTAGATTTAATTTTTTAATCAACATTTGTAACCTCAATAGGTACACTTTATTATTGCAGTAGTGGAGAATTTTGTGGGTGTCATCGCCACCCCAGTTTTACCTATTTGGGTTTCTGGGTTACCAAGTTCTTGTGTTATGTGTTATTTATTTCATTGTGTGGATGCTATCTGAGATTAAATTAGATTCATATATGTATGGATGTGGATCAATTTGTTTTAAGTGTTTAAATTTGAAGATCTGATTCACCCCCCCTCTCAGTATCTTGCTTTCCCATTATTGTATTTTCAATAATTGGTATTAGAGCACAGTTCTCTAAAAAGGTCATAATTAGCTTGAGAACATAGATCTTGAGATGGAGATCTATAAGATGGGTAAAGTCATTGAGAATCAAAAGATTGATATTCAGCTAGCACTACAACAACTTGAGACTGCAAGACAAGAATTAAAGAAGTCCTTGACTACAATGAAAGATTTGGCCAAACTAATGAATGGCACTCATTATCAGGAAGAGGACACCACAAATCTATTTTAGAATGGAGATTCTACTGAGAGCGTTGTAGGAATAGTAGATCTACTGGAAAAGAACAGTGCACCATGTGAAGAAGTCAAAAACTTGAAAAAGGAACAAGAAGCCCAATCAATAAGAATGTGTGAAGTTTTTGAACAAAAAAAGAAAGCTGAAGATGACAAGGCTATGGCAAAAGAAGACAAAAGAATGATGACTACAAGAATTGATGAGAGAACACATGATGTACAAACAATGATAGTCAATCAAGTGTACATGGAAAATCAACTACTACTTGTGAATTAGGAGATCAGTAGGAAAAACTTGGAGATTGTAAACCTTAGATCTGAGAACAGTCAATTGAAAGATGAATTGAGATCTGAGAAAGAAATTAATAACAGAGTGAATGATCCCAATGTAACTATGAGCTACTTTGGACAACTAGTGGAAGCATCAAGAAGACCTAAAGATTCTTCTGGATTAGGTCACACTGAACAACACACAAGCATTGAAGAAGGAGAATCATCTAAGACAGGTGAAAGAAGGTATGCAAAGCCAAGAAACAACAAACCTATTTGTCACCACTATGGGAAACTAGGTCATACAACAAACATTTGCCAAAGCAAGAATGGTAAGTCCAATCTAAAAACTAAATTTAATGGTTACTGCTATAACTATAATAAGTTTGGACATCAAGCATGTGAATGTAAGACAAAGGAAAGAAAAACACCTAGATTCAACGATAATTGCTATAACTGTCACACATATGGTCCTAGAGCACAAGATTGCAAATCTAAAGGTAAACAACAGTGGACATCAAAGGTACAAGAGAAATCACCAAGAAAAGGAAATACTTACAATTGGAATTACAATACATGGCATAGTTGTCATTACTATGGTGAGTATGGACATGTTCAAGAAAATTGCATAAGGACACATTTTAGAGGAAAATCTAAAAGTTGGATGAATGGAAGCCTAGTTTGTCACAGTTGTCTGAAAATTGGTCATACAAGGAAAGATTGTAAGACTAGGGTACCTGCTGTAACACCCCAAAATTGGCACCTAATAATCAATCAATTTTGGTGCATTTTCTTATCTTTGAAGTCCTATTGTACTAGGCAAATTCTTCTCCTAATTAACTTTAATTAACTGAGTTTCAAATGCAGAAAACCCAAATTTGCATAAATCTAACATTACATTTAAATTCCTAAATTCTCAAATGATTATTAGCTAAAATCCCTATGATTAATTGATTTAAATCTAAAGTCCTAAGTGCTTTTAATTAAATCAATTCCACCCCCTTTGGCTAATATACATAAAAGGAATTGAAAGGTTATTTAATTATTGAATGAATTATCCTCAAAAAGAGAATTCCATAATTCCATATGAAAGGACACTTATGTGTCAATAATTCATTCTTTTATTTTAAATAATCTTTGCTTATTTGTCTCAATTGGAGAATGAAGAGACAACTATTTCTTTTCAAGAAACTCTTCATCCTCTCTCCTTGGTTTTCTATAAATTGGACCTCTTTTCTTCATTAGGGAGGACTTTTTGTTTTGAGCATCATTACTATAGGCAAATTTAGCTTTGATTTCATGCTTTTAGCTTACTTTGTTGCATAATTAGTATAATTTCATTTGGAATTGAA
>MU223220.1:1047907-1071363 GCA_018584345.1 Thuja plicata
ATCTATTTGTAGGGGCTAACAATTCAATCTTATGCTTTAAAGCTTTCTAGATTCATTTGCTAATCCAATTCTAGCTTAAAAAGCATTTCTTTCATAGATTACAAGCACTTTCCTTTCTAGAATAGAAACATTGAAACTTCTTAGATTAATTGCACTTTTACTTCCATAGCTAGTTGCAAATTCATTCTTAGACTAAATGCATTTCATTTTCATAGCTTAATCATGTCTTAATTCATAGATTGAAAGAGCATTTTCTCAAAACTAGATGCATATTTCTCATAGATAATGGCTTTTTTCATTTACTCGCACTATTAAATCCTCCATGTTAGCAATGGTCAGGTTGTTGGCTCTCATTCTGAGGGTAAAATGCAACAATCACATCTAATTAGGAGGCAATAGGTCGCTTCAATCGCATTTGCAGGACAAACGATTCATGTTTGTCTTTGTGAATTCATCAATTGTGTAAGGACTATGTTGCGTTTGTGTTGAATTAAGAGGTCCACATTAAACATACAACACCTGCTCCTACTGTTGAGCAAATTAGAGCATAGATGAACAAGACATGGGTTAAGAAGTTTGAACCATGCAGTAGTGAAGCTAGTGAAGCCGAGGTCACCCAATCCAATGGATCAGGTGATCACATCATCTCCAACTAAGAAAAAGAGGTATGTAAGGAACTGTATCTAAAATTCTTATCTTACATCAGTTCCTAACATGAAATGTACAAAATTCCATATTTTCATATGTTAAGATGCACCAGGACATATTTTGAAGACAAATGCCGAGTTGAGCCAATTGCACTATAAGTGTTCAGCACCAATCATGGACACTAAGGCCAAGTTCTTTAGTGAGTGTCAAGTTTCGTTGGCTGAGTAAGTTTTATGATGGCCGAGTTTAGTAAGCTGAGTGGGATGTGAGTTGTGTTAAATTCAAGGACAACTGGCTTGCACTAACTCAATGGGTAGAACATTCATTGCTTACCTAACTTGACCTTTCAAAGTCTATAAAGGATGAACAATTGACACTTCATTTTTTACCTTGTGATTTTTACTGTTTACGGAGTGATTGAAGTAATTTGGAGAATTGATCTTAACGAAGTTAGCATCAAAGATTTCATCAGCATGTCATCGGCAATCCTAAGGTGAATAGTGCAAAGCGCTACTTGTCGAGGTACTATGTTCTTCATCTTTTGAACCATAATTTCAAGATTATGGCTGCAAGTTCTTCAACACCAGCTAAGAGTATGGAGGGAGAACAAGAGAAAATTTAGTTAGTATGAAGTGATGAATGTGAACCTCTCAACTTTTGAGTCGTTCTTGAAAGTGCAATTCAAAGTGATTTAATGGGAGCCCTCTCATCCATTCCACCCAAGGTACTTATGATTCCTGATGTTCGATCGTGTTATGTGTACATGGTTAAGATTGGTGAAGTAGGTAATAGTGAATTGAGGAAATCCTACAGCAAATTGTGTGTCAATGGAGTTCTAAAGGTAGAATTCAAACATTTAGATGACAAAGGTTTAACTCATGCCCTATATTTTCCACAAGGTTTCAAAGATGAATGGATTAAGGTTATCCTTAGTCGAGTTCATGATATGTGTATGTGGTTGAATAATGGACCAGTCAAGATCACCAAAAGCATGATTCATCAAGTGACTGGATATCCTGTAGTGAATGGAAAATGGACAATGAGGGATAACAACAAAGAATAAATTACAATGAACACTAGAGCCATATGGAACAATAGAGGTATGACTATCTCTACAATTACAAACCTAGAATTTTATTTTGGAGTAAGAGTAATAGCACATAAGTTATATCAGTCAAGCAGATTGGATAGTGTTCCATGTACAGCCATTGACCAGGCATGGAAAATTGTAAAGAAGAATCATACATATGTGTACACCTCTCTTCTCATGGTCCATGGTTCCCAAGCTTTCCAAAGGCAAGGGTCAGTAGCAAAGGTTTCACAATTGATATAAACCAAGTACACAATACTACTAAAATGAATAACAATGAAACATAATCAATAAAATGTATAAGAAAGACAAAGAAAAATAAATAAATGCAAACCCCATGATGCTTGAAGCTTCTATTGTTTCTCTCTACTCCTTCCAAAATATTGTTCTTGATGCTTAGTATTTGAGGGGAGACATCTATGGCTTGAGAAGTGTCAAGAATTTGCTAGTTGAAATGAGTGTGTGATCACAAGATGGCTTGAATGCTAGAACCAAACTGACAGAGTAATGGCGCACAAGAGCTTGAAATCTTGGATCCTTCAAATGGTTATGAAGGGTTTATTATATAGGAATTGGTGATGATATGAACGGTTGAGATCAATCCCAGAGATAAGAGATGAATAGTTGAGATCAAAAGGAACTGGAGAGGTCCTCAGTAAACTCCACCTCTTCATTTGGTAAAGAGGATATAGAGTTTGGTCGACTGAAGAGCTAATTATGAGTTACCTTTTTGAACTGAAGAGGTGGGTGAAGTTACCCATGTGGACTGGAGAGATGGGTGGAGTAACCCATGTGATATGATTGGAGTTATCTCTTTGAAGATAAATGAATATTTAATTCATTTATTTAATTATTATTTTCAACATGTGAGATAATTGAATTCTTTTTTTATTAAGAATTACATTATTTGATGAAATTAAATTAATTTAATTGAAATTAATTTGATTGGAAGAATTTAATTAGTAAGTTAAAATATTTGAATTTAAACTATAGGAAATTGAGTTTATATTAATAAATTAATGGTAATTAATCAATTAAAGATAATTAATTAAATAAAATTAATTATTTAATTAATTTTGGGAATTTGATTAGATGATTTGGGGAATGAATTTAGAAGAAAATAGATGATTAATTAATGATTAAAAAACCATTAATTAATAGATGAAAATTAGTGTTTTTAATGTAAAGTTGCAAGCCTGTCCATTTTAGGGTGTCTACATTTGCCCCTCTTTGATGCGATGTGACTTGTCGTAGTGTGTCAAAGATTCTTTGATTTTTCCCCAGCTTGCCCTGACAGTAGTAGGTGTATTTATGCCCCCTCAACAAATTTGAGCAAAAATTCACGACATGAGCATTGATTTGTTGATATTGTGATTTCTGAAACTGGGTAGCTGACGGATTTGAAAAATGGTTTAATATACTCCTGTTATTGACTGTCAAAGTTTTCGGGCACCGGGAAGAAATTTTAGAGCTTTTCATGAAATTAGGGTTTTTTGAAACCCCTATAAGTAGCAAAGAGAGCCATTCATTTGTCACATTGCGATCTTGGAGCTCTGATATCTTGGTCAGTTTACTTTCTAATTTCTTCCTTCTTTTCTCCTATTTTTGAGCGATGGTTGGCCTTCCTGGTGTCACCCACATCTCAGAACGACTCTGTACTTATCACAGACTAGCTGGCTCTAGACGTTTGGTGATTTTTCTCACTTTATGTGTCATTAATGCTTTCATTTATTGCTTTTAAAAATTGTACTTTTTAGAAAAATGTCATGTGTGCTACAATCAGTTGCGGTTTTGCCGCAATTGCAGTTTTAGTGCCGCAATTGTTGGTTAAATATCACAATTGATAAGTGTGCTACACATGTGTTTGTTTATTACCACAATTGATGTTTGTATGCCGCACTTGTAATTTATGTTTTGCAATCGCTTAAAAGTACCGCATTTGAATTGCTTTATTACCGCAATTGATTTTTTAGCACTATTTTCCTGATGTCCTTGTCTGATATCTACTTTTTCTTACTCCTGTTACTTTCCTCAATGACTAAAACTGATCATTTTCTGATTTAAATCTTTGTGTAGTTCACTAGGCGGATCTTGTGCTGTCGGGAGTCTAGGTCGGCAAGCCTCGTGTATAGATTTCAGTTGACCGAGGATGAGAGTTCAGTGCTTCATGATCTTGGTTTGTATTGGCTTTGTTATATGCCTGAGATCATGACCAATAGGGGTCTGATCTCCGCTCTTGTAGAGTGGTGGAATTCAAAGACATGCACTTTTTGGTTACCTATCGGGGAGTGTACTATTACTTTGGAAGACTTTTATCGCATCCTCCAACTCCCTATCCAGGGGGAGCTTGTGGAGTACTCCACCCACACTGGTGTTGTGTCTTTGACTGAGCTTTCTAGATTTCCCTGGGATCAACTTGGTCTCACTGGTGATTACGGTATTCCTTGGTCTAGATTCGGGTTAGGCCTTGATAGATTGTCCACTTTGCTGGGCAGCTTGATATGCGGGATTCTATGCCTCGATCACCGACAACGTGGTTTTTTTGTCGGCTTTGGTACTGTATTGCAGAGTATGGTCCAGGACCATACCGTCTTTGCTTGGGGTCCATGCATGTTGGCCCATATGCATTTTCACATATTGTATGTGGCTTACCTTGATGGTAAGTCACTCGGCTACGATGCTACCCTCTTGCAGATCTAGGCATGGGAGCATATTATTGTATGTCATCCTTTTGGTGCCCATGCTCTTCCAGCAGATATGCCTTATGTCTTCGTGTATGATGGAGCCATTGTTCAGACACACATGGGTCACTTGACATATTGGCATCAGCAGTTAGATATGATTCCATATTTCATTTGGAGGCCATACAGAGATTGTCCCATCTAGGATGGAGAGGACATTCATCTCCCATTCTTTCATCAGCGGAGATACGTGATTGGTCGCGTGACCGATCATGTTCATATGATAGATTTTCACAACACCGATAGAGTGTTGTGCCAGCTTGGAGAGCACAAGGATGTATCTGATTCCTATGCATACTTTGCTCAGAGGTCGAGGGATGCTATTGTTTGGGGTGGTGTAGTATCACTTGATGCTACTCACATTGAGTTTTTATGTTTACTTCCTGTGGCTTGGACCTGGTGCTTTGCCACTGTAAACCTAGGTTTTTCTTGTTTCTGATTTCTTATGTACTTTCTTTCTGCTCTTTGATTCTTGCTCATATCTTGTTTTGATACTTATGTCTTTATCTGCTCTGGTACTGATAGTTGAATTTGTCTTTTGTAGGCACTAAACCATAGTATGATTCCCATTGGTTGCAACAACAGCTGGTTGCACTGATAGATGTCTCTCGTCCTGTTCCCAGGACTATTATGAGGATGGCCTAATGGGTATGGCATGGTAGGGGAGTCTATGATGGAGGGAGAGGTGGAGGCAGGGGAGGGAGGGATGGGGGTAGNTGTATGGGGTAGGGGAGGGAGGGATGGTAGGAGAGATGGAGGACGGGGGAGAGGAGATGATGGAGGTGATGATACTGGTCCCAGGAGTGCTGGTAGCGAGGTTAGGTCTAGAGGTGGCCGGAGTGGGGGATAGACTAGTGCTCCTAGAGTTGTGTTGGGTGCTATTGTAGAGGATGAGGAGGCCATAGAGGAGGAGGCACCTTAGTTGGTGCGGAGGGTTCGCAGGCGAACAACTATCATTTTGGCTCCTAGAGAGGAGGATAGAGTGATTATTAAGGACATTGATGTGGAGATTGATGATATAGATGTGGAGGCTCTAGATGAGCAGAGTGTAGAGATAGGTTCTTCTAGGGATAGTGGCAACACAGGGGAGAGCTCAGAGAGTGGATTCTTTGGTTCTTAGGCAGAGAGGAGATGAGGGATTGGGAGATAGGGCAGAGGAGGGAGACATGGACATCGCTATGGGTGGCATGGATGATGATCCCTCAGAGGTGGAGTGCCTCACTCAGCAGGTGCAAGATCTTTAGGCCCAAATTGCCTTATCTGATGCATGTGCTACTACTTTAAAGGCTCGAGTTACAACAGCTGAGTCCAGAGAGCGACAGGCTTGAGCTGAGGTTCGCTCATTCATAGACAGTGTATAGGATGTCTCACACCATGAGATTCTAGACAGGTATTACAGATCTGGGTGAGACTCTCAGAGAGAGATTGATTATTGGAGATGCCATTATGAGGTCACAATTCCTGTAGCACAGAGGGTGCCTAGTTACACAGTGTCGCAGAGATCCAGCAGGGCCCAACATTCTTAGAGTAGTGGTGTTAGAGCTCCTAGGTCCTCTCATAGGATAGATTTTGACATGCCACCCCCTCGTCCACCTCCTGGTGAGGGTGGGGGTAGCTCATGTTGACATATGTACCATGTACCATTTTTTTCATGATTCCATTGTATATACTCTGAGGAGTACCATTTTTGTATCCTGACACACTGATATTTATTGATATACATGTTGATGACCTTCTTTGATTAGACTTGCGACCCTTCATTGTACTTAGATATTTTTATTTATATGAGATGCAACTAGTGTTTTTGATATGATGTGTAATGGTTTACTTGCTATATGTATGATTCTACATGATTTTGGTGTTTTTAGATGATGAGATGAATATGCAATATGTTTCTATTATGTAAACTCGTGCATGGATGATTTATTGTTCCTATGATACTGACATGTCATGCAGGATGGTGTAAATGAAGTGCATGTTTATATGAGATGCTTTATGGATGTATGTGATTTTATGATTTATCATGTATGCAACTTCTATGTGTAACACCCCAAAATTGGCACCTTGCAACCCTAACCAATTTTGATGCGTTTGTCACTCTTCTAGATCATCAAAGTCCTATTGTACTACGCAATTCTGCATTTTGATTGACTCTACTTAACCTAGGTGTCAAATGTAGAAAATCCTAAATCTGTATTAATCATACATTATGTTTAATTCCTAAGTATCTATTGGCTAAACATACTTTATGATCAAATTAATTTAATTAATAAAGTCCTAGCACTTTAATTAAATTAAATTCACCCTCTTTAGCTAAGACACATGAAAAAGGGATTAAATTATATTTAATTATTAACTAAATATCCTCATTTCAATAATTGAATTTAATTATTTAGATAATTGAGAAAAAAACAATTATGAGGTCATATTTATTTAATTAATTGAATATTCTCTCAAAACTCTTATCTCTATTCAGAAATAGAATCTTTGAATTAATTATGCTTTAAAGAGAAAGAAAACAATTAAATTTAAATAAAACAAAATTAAATCAAAGAAAGAAAATAGTTAAAGAAGAGAGAAAACAATTTATTATTCTTTTGAATAAAAATTTTTATTCTAAACTGGCTTTTCTATCTATTTTATTTCAAAGAGGAAAGTTTCTATTATGATCATCTCTGAGTCTGTAAAAGAACTCTCATTCTCTCATTCAAGGCCCCAGTCATTTTCATTCATTATTAGAATACTAAATTATTGGCACATTTTCTTGATAATCTCATATAGAATAATCTCATTTTTGCAATAGACTAATTTCAATTTCTAGAATAATTGCATTGCAATCATGTCTTAGATTATGTTATATCTTTCAATTCTTAGAATAACTGTGCATTGCATTGCATTCATGGAGAAAAATCCTTCATTCCTAGATTGGTATATGGTTGTGAGACTCTCATTCTGAGAGCAATTTTGAAAACCCCGTCTGGATAGAAGGCAACAGGTCAAATCATGCAGGCAGACATGATGAATAAACTCATATTCAGTCTTGTTTGTATATGGTTAAGAAGGACTATGTTGAAGTGTATGGTGAGTTAACAAGGCCAAATTTACCACATACATTTATGATGCCCACCGTGGGGCAGGTGCATTATGTTTTGGCATCATTTCATTTTACTTTTTGTTTTTTTCATTTTTTTGCATTCTATCTATACTTCCGTACAACTCTATTCTAGTTTCACGAAAACTTTCTGAGCATCTCGCGCGAACTTTCTAGTTCTTCGTGTGGCTTGCTATACTTCTTCACGCAATCTAGCATACTTTATCATGCAAAACTACATACCAGAGTTTTCATTTTGATATTTTATTGCCTCTATTTTCTAACCACCTACTATTTTCTGACATCTGTGTTTCTCTGATTTTATCTTTTGAGCAGCTTAACCGTGGTTTGCAAGACGCTGAGATTAAGACAAAGCCATCATAAAACTTCTAACGCATTTATTGCAGGATGTTGAAATGAAGAAAGGCATTACAAACTACTAATGGGTTTATTGCAGGAGATTTGTCGAAGACCTTGCGTGTTTTCACAACTTCTTATATCTATTTTTGGTAGTTAAAACACACTTCGGTTGGTGCTTAAAATGAATCATTGTCTTGTTTTATTGAAGTGTTTTTAAGATTATAATCCTAAGACCTACATGAATGTATCCTCTTCCCTCGCCTTTATAGATCTTGGGTGTAAGATAAATTCATGTGATTCTTCTAGAGTGGCTACCTCCCGAGAGCTTTAGCAGAGCCAGTGAGAGTGGATGCCCAACCAGTAACAGGCTAAAGGCAAGCCCTTCCAAACCGGTATACAAAAAATGCTATTGTGATTAGTGTCACAATAGACATGTGTGAATTCATTGTGGCAACCAAAATCTCCTCCAGTACCCTAGTGGTGTGTTAAAGTCCCAACATCGTTAAGGTGAAAGCCTTGCTTTGAACGGATTGGGAGAGCCCCCTTTATTGGGAAAATGACTTGATCACAACCACCTAAATGGATGTCCTTACTACAAACTATTTTTCTTGTTTCCAAAAACCCTCTATCTGTTGGCGCGGAAGGTCAGAGACAAACTAAGATGCCCCACATTTTTATGGCTTTTAGTAGAGATAACAACCCTTTGGGAAGCAATTCTTTTGGGGTTCAAAGCTTGGTATGTGTGAGAAGTGAGTGCATATGTAAGGAGGAGCCTATGCTTCCAAGCTTCTAAGTTATCCACTAAGATTAAGTGTAGCTGAACTTTGGTTCAAGTGGGGGTTCAACAGATACTATCTTGGCTATCCTAGGATTGTGATGTTCTTGTTCTGGTACTACAAATATTCTGTTTAATGTGTTTTGTGTGGGTGTATCATTTAAACAATTGAAACTATCATCAAAACACACAAACTATCAATCTTGAACATGTCCAAAACAATCTGTCACTCAAACTATCTATCGAAAACAACATGATTTTATCTTGGGAAACGCAAACTAGTCTCAATAGTCTAATTCTGTTAATGTCCTTTTTTTAACATTTGCATAGTTTTACATGAAATTTCCCAATCGTTGCATCATTCGGTGAGAATCTTTGCATGATACATAGTATACTATCGCGTGATATTTGGCAACAGTGCCATTATTATGTCATCTTTTTCATCTACCAACTGGTTTCATTCTTCGCACGAACACTGCAAAGTTTTGCACGGGTTGGTGAGAATCTTCGCGTGAAAGATAATTTCTTCACGTGAAACTAGATTCTTTTGTCCTGAATAACGAGATAATTTCTGTCAATCAGGTGTACTTCTTTCAAATCTGGTCTTTGATATGTGTCTATTTTTCTACCATCCATCTTCACATAGTCTGAAACTTGGTTTCTTGGGTTGAGAACTATGTGATTCTTGCTTAAACTGGTCTCATCTCATGTCTTTTTGATCTCTTTCATCTATGTTGTCATGCCTTGTGTCACAATAGTCATCTCTTGGCTATTCTAGCCTCATCTCCGATGATTTTCACCAAGGATACTTCACCTTTTGGCACGTTCTGTGCAATTACTTTGAGACAGTTTCAAGTTTGGTCCTAGTTCACATCTCTTGTTAAAAACTTTGTCTATGACTGTCACAACTCAAAGTGGCAAAACATTTCCTTCAATCAATCAAGATGAATCTGTGCTTTCCACACCATTATCGACTACATCTAGTGAGGAATCATCTCGATCTCCTTCTCTGGTATGTCGAGCTTACAATAAATGATCATTTCCTATGGATCTTAGTCAGGTTCAAAATCCTTTGTTCCAAGAAGACCCAAATTCAGAGAACACTCAATCTTTTCATACCGAGTCTTTACACCTTGAATCCTTGCATTTTGGCAAGATGGTAGATCTTAATCAATCAGGTGGTGAGGTTAGCAGAACTGATCTATTTAAAACTTGGGTTAAGTCCCATTCTCAAGACCCCCCAAATGATGTAGAGGTATAAATAACTCAAGAAGAGATTGCACAAGCTCGTGCTAACAAATATTTCTATAGAATGATGGGAGTTCTCCTAGCTGAGGAGAAAGAAAAATACATTCTTGAACTACCCAATCAAGGGGTTAAGTTACCTTCCAATTATGCTGTAGAAACACTTGTTGAGAAGAGGAAGAAACAGAAAATTCCTGCTTGCGCAAGGAAATGCAAACTATGCAAGAGCAGCTCTCTCAACTCATGAAAGAGAAAGACAAACCTGTTACACAATTCACACTAGAAAGCGTCTGTCCTTTTCCATTTGACAAAGATCTTTACATGCCTCCTTTTCCTGAAGGGGTTGAGCTTCCTAAATATGACAAATTCTTGGGTACATTTGACCCTCAAGACCATTTGAGAGAATTTGGTGCCCTCTCCATGGAATTCATACATGACACAACCTATCTCATGCATCTTTTCCTACGTAGTTTGGGAGGGTCCGCTATGGAATGGTTCTCTAGATTACCAATTGGCATCAAAACTTTTAATGAAATTTCCAATTTATTTCTACAACATTATTCTCACAACATTCAACATCTAGTTCATATCCGAGATCTTTGTAATTTGAAACAAAATCATGAGGAATCCTTCTTGGCATTTCTCGAAAGATGGAGACAACTTTATATATGATATTCTCGCAAGATACCTGCGTCTAAAAATTTAGACATCCTTCTTTATAATATTCTCCCCAACTTTGGGTATCAAGTATAGCTACAAGGTCCTCTAACCTTTGATGATATGATTAAACAAGTTGTAAGAATTGAGACATTTATGATCAAGAAAGGAGAATTTACCTTGCACAAGGAAAACAAACAAGGGTCTTCTTCCTCAAGAAAAGATAAACACAAATTTCCCAACAAGAACCAAAATTTTGTGAATGATGGTGTTGTAGACAATGTGACTCCTAAGCCTTCCAAGGCTGCCTTTAATCTCACTACCATGATGCAAGCAACCAAAGCCACTAAACAGGCTATGGCAGAATCCAAACTAAGTACTTTACAATTTTCTAGACCTAAACCTTGGTCTCCTAGGCCCAAGCATGAATTCACTCCTTTAGGAGAACCTCTTAAGGCAGTTTACAAGACTCTTGTGGAAAACCATTTAATCACTCCATTAGATAATTCATGACCTTATGATTCGCAACCAAGACCCTCTTGGTGGAATGAATCTTCTTGTTGTGATTTTCACCAAAACAAAGGTCATAAAACAACCACTTGTCTTAAATTGCGGCATAAAATCTAGGATCTCATCGATAGTGAAGTCATTGCTGTAGGAGGTCACAATAAAAATTATGATCACCAAGATTTCAAAGACCCATTTCCTCCTCATGGAAAAGGTGAATCATCTGAAGGCAAAGATACTGATGCTAAGGTCAACTATACATACACCAATAATGACAATGTCATTAATATGGTTGAACCTGTTGATGCTAAATATTGTAATGTCATCATTCTCAAGGGGAAGGAAGATACTTCCAATTCTAAAATACCTTTCACTTTGTGAGGGTCTACACCTCAATTTTCTGAATAAGGACAGTCTCAAGTGAGTGCTAACGTTGTCACTCAATCTCACACTAAGATTGTCCTCAAAGGCCTTGAGGCTTCTATACCTACATCAACTCAACCATTAGACAAAGCTAAGGTTGATTCTTCTAATAAGAATCCCAAAGTGAGTTCCTCATCTAATACTACCAACTACAACATTCTTGATCAATTGCAATGTACTAATACTCAGATAACTATTTTTGAGCTCTTGAAAATCTCCCTGCTCATAGGGAAATCCTGGATAAAGCCCTCACTGAGAAAAATGTCCCAAAAGATCTTGATCTCGACCGGTTTCAATCTATGGTGGGTCACTTGACCTCCTCACATTACTTGTCTTTCTCTAAGGAAGATGACCATTCTTTGAGTCACCCACATAATAATCCTTTGCACATTGAAGTCATGATAGGTCCAAAGCGTGTTCACCGTGTTCTCATAGAAAATGGCGCTGGCCTAAATATTTGCTCTACTAGTTTCCTTATTGAGTTAAGCTATGGAAAAGATTGCATCGATGCTCGCAAAAAGATTACCATTAAAGCCTATGATGAGGAAGAATGTAAATCCAAGGGGCTAGTTGTTTTTCCCATAAGATTTGGTCATGTTGAACGAGATGTTGTCTGTCAAGTGCTTGACATTCCTTTGGCATACAATATTCTATTAGGAAGGACATGGATCCATGAAATGCAAGTTGTCCCTTCCACATACCATCAGTGCATTAAGTTCCCATTCCAAGGATCTCAAGTGACTATACCTGCTAATACACGCTATGAATGCAATGCCCTCACAAAATCTGCTGACATCTTTGTGCCTACCAACAAAGAATCTATTGAACTCCTTGAGAATAAATTAAAAGAAATGGGAAAGAGTTTGACACTCAAATAAAATGACATGGGAGGATATCATATTGAACCTATGCTATCTATTACATCTTTGCCTTTGTCTCCCTGTTCTTTTGGGAGACCTTCTAAGAGCACTAAACCTTCTACAGTTACTCCTCCAACAAAGTATGGTGGTACCTTTGTACAAGCCATAGTACCATTAGAAGAGGAAGCTGAAAATAGAGCTATAAAAGCTTGGATCTATAAAAGAGAAGACAATTCTAAACAAACTCCTCCTTATGACATGAAACTTGAGCAATATGCCAAAGGTTTATCTATTATGCAACATTTTGTCTACAAAGGAAATGGTCCCATAGGTACAAATCATAAGGGATTGATTACACCACTTGAAGCTATTGGTCGTAGAACACGTGACTCTACAGGTATAGGCTTCAAAAAAGTCACATTTCAAGTGGGAATAAACAATTTTGTACCTTGAGAAGATAAACAACCAACACTTGAAGAAACACCCAAAACTGTAGAATCTGAAGACAACTCTGATGAGGATACTTTTCCTTATCCTATTCCTCCAAACCTAGCAGCATTCTTTTCTAAGCTAGATAACTTTATACCACATGTCAGTACAGTAGACACTGGCAGTGATTTTGATACCACCACTTCACTTGCTCCATTAACTTATGAGGAGTGGAAAAAAATATATACTCTAAATCCTGGTCATCAAGGTGATTTATACATATCACCACACTTTCAAGAATAGTTTGACCAGGAATTCTAGTCACTTCTCATTACACAAGAGGAAGATGATGTTACAAACACTACCGAGGTACCTAGTTCAATAGGTGCTCATTTGACAATAGTAGAGGTTCTAGGTAGAACTCATCCCAACTGGGGACAAAGAGTTGATTTCACTCATGTTCTTGATATGAAACCTAATGATAAAACAAACTCTCATGAATATGAGTTTGACAGCTTGTCATATGCCACTTTTGACAGAGATGTAGATACAGCTAATGCATATGAAAACCTTCTTGAAGTAGATGAATGGTCTAGTGTAGGGTCACATGAGTCTGACTCCCTAGATGTTAACATGTCATCTACTACGGTCACTAGGAATCAAAGGAATTTGACTATACCTCTCGATGAGATCACTTTGGGTCTTGACTTGCTTGTCCATGTCTTTGATGATTATACTATGAACACACCTGAACCTGTCACTCCTCTTTCACTTCACCATCCTAAGCTTATAGACTGGAACCCTACCTCCCCATCTAATGAATTCCTTATGTTCTAGAAGGATTACGCTCTTTCCTGTTACCTACATCTTGTCAAACCTGTTATGTCCTCCACTAGTGAAGAAAGTGTCAATATGACCAAGGCGGACATCAAGTATCTTAGTCACAAACCTAAAAGAAGAAAAAATAGGCACTCTGATGGTGAAAACCACATTGTGGCAATATCAAAGCCTAAAATAATCCAAAGGTGAAAACCTCTCTGAGGCACCTGAGGATGAGATACTTGATGTGCTTCTAAGTCATTTCCAAGAGAGATCATCTATGCTTATTGAAGCAACTCAACCAATCAACTTGGGTATAGAGGCAGAACCTTAGATCATTCACTTGGCACAATCACTATCAGAGGCAGAAAGAGAGGAATTTAGTACATTCTTAAGAAGAAAAAAGATTAACTTTGCATGGAAATATTCAGACATGCCAGGATTAGACCCTAATCTAATCATGCATCATTTATCCATTGCACTAGGTGTTAAGCCTGTCAAGTAGAAGCTTCGCAAAATGCATCCGCATGTAGCTCTAGTTTTCAAAGCTGAATTAGAGAAACTTCTTAAGGCAATGTTTATCAGAGCCATTGATTATGCAGAATGGATCTCTAATATTGTTCCAGTATCAAAACATGATAAATCTATAAGATTTTGCATAGACTTTAAAGACTTGATTTTGGCATGTCCTAAGGATGATTTTCCATTGCCTAATATTGACATGATTGTAGATATGACAACTAGGTATGAAATTTACTCACTAATGGATGGTTTCTCTGGCTACAACCAGATAAAAATTGCGCTAGAGGACCAAGAGAAAACAACTTTCATATGTGTCTTGGGCACCTTCTATTGGAATGTCATGCCATTTGGCCTCAAAAATGTCGGTGCTACATATGAGTGAGCTGTTACTACTATATTTCATGACATGATGCATAAAACAATGGAAGATTATGTGGATGACACTTTGGCTAAAAGTATGCACCAAAAGAAACAACTTGCAGATCTAGGTCCTATGCTAGATTGAATGGAACAATTCAGTCTGAGACTTAATCCTAAGAAATGCGCATTTGGCATAACATCTGGTAAATTACTTGGCTATATCATCTCTACCAAAGGCATCAAAGTGGATCCTACAAAAGTACAATCTATCATGGAAATGCCACCATTAAAGAATATCAGACAAATGAGAGGACTTCAAGGTCAACTAAAGTTTATCTGGCGTTTTATCTCTCAACTGGTGGACAAGTCACAACCATTCACCAAGACTCTACACAAAGTTGTGACTTACCAATGGAACAAGGAATGTGATGAAGGGTTCACACAAATCAAATAGTATCTTGCAAACCTACCAATCTTGATGCCTCCTATTCATGGGAAGCCACTTATACTGTATATCTCTACTACGGATGCATCATTGGGTATCCTATTGGCTCAAGAAGATCAGCACAAGGAAGAAAGGGCTATCTATTACATTAGCAGAACTCTGGTCTCATATGAAATGAAATACTCTACTATAGGGAAGGCTTTCCTAGTAGTGGTGTTCACTTCACAAAAATTACGGCACTATATGCTGGCTCATACTACACGTCTAATTGCTAAAATTGACCCTCTAAAATATTTACTTAGTAAAGCTACCCTCGCATGTAGACTAGCTAAATGGGTCATGCTTCTCAGTGAATTTGATATAGAATATGTGGAAAGGAAAGCCATTAAGGGCCAAGCAATAGCAGATCAGTTGGCAGAAGCACCTCTAGTTGATCATTGACCATTGCACATTGAATTTCTAGATGATTCCATATTACTTCTTACACATCGATCATGAACTATGTTTTTTGATGGTTCATTTACCCAACAGGGGTCAGGTGCTAGGATACTGTTCATTACACCTCAAAGGAACACTTTACCAAAAGCATATAAGATGTTGTTTCCTTGTACAAACAACATTGCTGAGTATGAAGCCTTAATCAATGGTATGAAGATCACCCTTGAGTGGCGAGTAGATGAACTCAATGTTCTTGGAGATTCATAGTGTGTCATCAATCAAGTAAATGATATCTATCAGACAAGGGATGACAAGTTGGTACCTTATAAACGGTTGGTTGATGATCTCAAGAAGCATTTTACTCACATCACATTTCAACAAGTTTCAAGTTTAGATAACAAAGTAGCAGATGCCATGGCTACTCTCACCTCTATGCTACAGATACCAAAAAATGATTTTCAACATGAATTCCTAGTGGAGACATTACGCCACTCAGCCTATGATTCCCCTAATTCCTAGATGATCTGTTCTATTATTGGACATGACTCATCTTGCTACCATCATATCTTTTCCTACCTTCGTGACCAGATTGTTTCAGACACTTACACCCGAAATGAGAAATGTCACCTAATCCATAGTGCTTCATGGTTCATCATCATCGCTAATGACTTGTATAGATGTGGTCTAGACGGTACCCTCCTTAGGTGTTTAGAACCTGATGAGTCCAAACAAGTGTTAGTAGAGGTACATGAAGGCATCTATGGGTCTCACTCTAATGGCCTGACGTTGGCCTATAAACTTATTAGAGCTGGTTACTATTGGCCAGATATGGAAAAATATGCTAAACAATTTGCTAAGTCTTGCAAACAATGTCAACTACATGGTAATCTGATTCATGCTCCAGCCAAGGAGCTTATTCCCTTCATTACTTTCTATCCATTTCAACAATGGGCCTTTGACTTGGTGGGTCAGATTTACCCTTCATCCTCAAATGGGGCATAAGTTCATAATCACAGCTACAGACTATTTTACTAAGTGGGTGGAGGCAATTCCTCTCACCGTTGCCAATGGAAATTCAGTAGCTATGTTCATTCTCAACTACATCATCTGCAGGCATGGTGTACCCTCAATAATAATCACTAATAATGGGGGACAATTCAAAAACAAGGATTTGATGGAGCTATGCTCTAAGTTTAAAATTACTCAACATTGGTTTTCCATCTATTATCCTCAAGGTAATGGATAGGCGGAAGCATCCAACAAGGCAATCCTTAAAATCCTACATCACACAGTGCACAAATCCAGATGAGATTGGCATCTCTAAATCAATCCAGCTCTCTGGAAATACAGGACAAGCATAAGAACACCAATAGGGGCTACACCCTATGCTTTGGTTTATGGAGCAGATGATGTGTTACCAATTAAGGTTGAGATTCCTCTCTGCAAGTCTCTCTGAAAGGCCTCATTACTGATGAAGATAACCAAATATCTTGGCTACAAGAGCTAGAACTACTTGATGAACGTCGACAAGTGGTGTTTGATCACCTTAGAGAATACTAGAAAACGATGTCCAAGAGCTATAACAAGAAAGTTAGACCAAGGGAATTCCAAGAGGGTGACCTTGTTCTGAGGGAGAACCCTAAGAATAAACAACATCAGATCTAGAAAGGGAATTTTGAACCAAATTAGCTTGGTCTGTATGTTGTTACTATAGTGTTTGGGTTTGGTACCTATCAACTTTCTACTACTGAAGGAGAACAACTCAAAGAGCCCATCAATGCTCTTCATCTAAAGCAGTTCTACAACTGAGACATCTTCAGTGTGCTCATGTATATAGTAAAGTCCTGAAAAAATTCTAAAAATCTGAAAAAGTCCTAAAAAAATGATCATCTTAGTGAAAACCTAGTGATAGGTGCTTTGATGTATCTCCAAACAAATTATATATTCCAAAAATACAAAAAAAAATTGAAAATTTGAAAAATACAAAAAAAGAGAAAAAGAGAAAAACTGTCATTGATGAAAACCTGGCAAACAGGCGTCATGGTAGCCAAAAAAGAATTTATGCGAAGGAGGTGAAAACCTAGTAAATAGGTGTCTCTTGTTCCACATTGATATATCTATCATAGCACTACTTGGCTTTATGCATTTGCTTTCTTGCATTGCTGCTTTCCTGCTTTCCTACTTACATTTGCTTTCAATTATCGTCAAGACACCAACTCACATGGATTGAAACTGGTCATACTCTCAGGGAAACCCTCTTGATCTAGGGGGCACTATCCTTTTATCTTTTAAAGATCTTCCTCACATCAGTCACCAGTGGTTCTCACTGCGTCTGCCTACTGGTGTCTAGCTTATACTATGATCACTTCATTTGAGCATCTCTCTCACGTCGGTCACCAGTGGTTCTCTTTATGTCTGTCTAGTGTATCTATTCTATCGATATTGCTCAAATTTGTTACAGTTGGAGTTATACTCACACACTCTATCTTTCGATACTCAGTCTTGACAATTCTATGCTTTAGTTTGTACATATCTTTTGGTCACTTTTGTGACACTATGGTTCCTTTGCAAATCCTCCTGACTTTACATTGATTTAGCGCCATACACTTGGGGGAAATCACATCTGGTTTTTCCTCACAACATACATCAAGTCAGTCATCATCACTTGGGGCATGGGTCCCTGATTTGCACATATCTTTGGTTTACACTTGAGTCAGTAATCTTGTCACTTCTCAAGGACAACTCGCTACTGACACAAATTGGTGTTTTTCAACACCACCATAAATAGTGTTTTTTAACACTCTCTTTGGACACATCTGTGTTTTTTAACACACATCGGATATCTCAAATGTAAAAATCTATCGATAACAATCAAACACAATGCACTCACAAGCACAACGGTGTTTTTCAAAACCTCTAAACATGAACACATTCGCAAAACTTTACAACTAGCTAAGATATGATTGAATATTTCTTTGTATGCTATCTATTCTCATGGATTTCATTTATATTTTCTTTGTCTACTACTTGTTGGTGTAGTCCCGATGATCTGGCAATGTAAAATGAATAGGGTGTATGTGATAAGAGCTCCCGCACTAAGGTGGAACAACCTCACATCCCTTGATCTTGTTTATTTGTATGCCATGGTGAGGTCGGTAGTATCTCCTTTCTTGTTATTGATCTGTTTGTCATTGTTTTGTTTGTTATTTATCTATTTGTTTACGTATGATCGCACTCATGGTTATCTTGGCTTTGCATGCCTCGATAATGGTGTACTCTTGCAACATTAACTGGAAACAATGTTCAAGTCATCTTGGCTTTTGTGCCCTAGTGCTTACATTTGTTTCCTACATTTTATCTGATGATAAGTCATATTCATATCCTTATGGTTGCATTGTGGCACCAGTAAGGGTTGTATCAACTTTGATGTTCCAAAAATAAAAATTCTCAATGATGATAATTATATGATGAGTCTCACAACCATGTCCTAGAATTGTACCTTCATATTGCATCTAGCATAGGATTGCATTTTCATTCTAGAATTGCATTGTGGCAGTAATTTAGTGTTCACTTCATTGCATTCTCCTGGGTTCATACCTTGGAGAGTTCTTCTTCACTACTCTAGTTTCATCAAGACTGCACAAGTGTTCGATCCTCACTCTCAATTCTTCACATGTTCTTTTGGTTAGCATTTTTTATCCTACATGAGATGTTAGTACCATACACATTGCATATTCATAACTCATTATCATCTATACATTACATTTTGCATTTTCATTTACACATTGCATTTACATGTGTTATCTACATAAATCATCTACATACATCTTTATATACATTTCATAACATATGCATTTCATATATTTCATTACATATATTCCAAACATGTTCATACATTTGCATTCATTCTAATCCTCTAAACATCTAAGCATATAGGAAACATCTCATAAAATATGACACGTGATGATACCAAAAGACGAGCTCATATATATATATATAATGTGTCGATAGAAATACAAATGGTACTACTTGAGCACAATCTATCTCAAAAGGGTGATATAAATACATAGATGCCAACACATCAGATATATCCTATGATCTATATCTATCTGTCAAAACCTAACTCTGGCCCTCTCCCTCGTCACCTAGAGGAGGTGGAGGTGGGGCCCTATCTGGTGGAGGTGGCATCTATGCTCCCTCCAATCCTTGGGCATAGCTCAAAAATATGGCCACCTGTGATGCCTCGTCAGGCACCAGACCTATATACAATGCATAGTAGTACGCTGCTCGAGTAGTTTGATGTCGCACCTCATCTTGAGATGTTTGTAACTACTCCCAGAGATCCTGTATCTCCCAATCTTGGTCCAATAGTCATGTGTCTTGCATGGCCACCTATATGGTCAAGTCTCCAACCTATCTCGATAGCTGTCTAACTCTCTCCTGCGAATGACACTGTAGATCCTGTGCTATATCCTACGTAGGCTGATCCTCCTACATAGGATCATCCTGTTGTACCTCCTCTTGTGGGGGTACCTATTGCTCCTTAGTTATATGCTCTGGTGACCATCACAGAGATTGTCTCATGCTGCCGCTATCGTTGGCCCCAACATCCATCCCTATATGTTGGGCCAAAATGTCTACCTATACAGTCTGAGGTTGGGGACCCTGCTGTAATCCTAGTTGTGCCCTCTACTATAGTGGGGGCATTTGCATTTGTTGTACCACCTATGGCTGAATGACCTATGGAGTTACCACCTATGCTTAGCCTACTATGCCCACTAGATTCATGAATCTAGGAAAGGGGTGGGTCACAATGTGCTCTCTATACTCGGTGGTCACACCACCATCTGCCACATCTCTCAAGTAGTCCTACTATATTGGGACCAATGTGTGGAAATCTATCATCATACGGCCCTGGTCCAGCTTCATTAGCCAACCCTTTCTGATCTCATCTGTAAACCTAGTGTACGTTGTGTACTCGTATGAGAGGTCCTACGATCGTCTGAACTGCCACCATACCCACTTCTGTGGGAATCTCTTGATAACAGTGATGGTGCAACCTATCATCACATATGAGCAGAACATGTGACTCAACTACTCCGCCGCATCATCCCAAGCCTCTGTCAGTCTCTATGGCCTCCAAATCACTACTACTAGGTCATCGAGCTATGCTCACCACTGATCAACCTTACCTAGTGTGGGCTGGGTAATCATCCCTCTGTATCGACATATATAGGGCTCTAATGGCTACCTCATATCCTCATAAATAGGCTTGGTAATGAGAAGATGCTCCCAGGCCCATACCTATAGTACAAAGACCCCTACAGCCATGCTCTTCACCTCCCAATAAGAAATCTCATGCATCTCATGATACATGTGTGCTAACATGCACTGACCCCATCCTTATTGTCAAGGTCATGTCGTCATCTGCTGCAGCATCCTTCCCCAGCCACACTCTGGACCATGTTTCCAATGATTAGGCATCAGGTAACACCCAAGGAAACATGCTAGAACCACAGGTAACCTGTGGGTCAGACCATACTCACTAATCAGATCCTCCCACGGTTTAGCCCTACCCATAATGAGGTCATCCTGAAAGATCTCCCTCAAGTTGTCCTCAATCTGAGTTGTGTCTCACAATCTACTCGGGCACCATGAAATGGTATCCTCAAGATTTGGTATATGTCCTCGGGAGTAATAGTCATCTCCCCCTATGGTAAATGGAAAGTGTTTTTTTCTGAATGGAAATTCTTGACCAAATCTCCTAGCAATCCGTGATTTACCTGAATCTTGGGTACATCACATAGTGTACTCAATCCCAAGGTGCCTATATGTGATGTCTCTACATCATCCAACTATGATACCAATCTGCTAATGGTCGGATGATGCGGTCTGAAGGCAATGTCCAAGAAGTCAACCTGCAAAAAATGCAAACAACAAAGCACGATTAGTAATTTGTGATAATCAAAGCATAATGAGATAATAAAGCATTAAAGACATCCTACAGACAGTAACAATGCTGATGCAAAAACTATTGGATGTGACATGGACTAATTTCATGATCTTTCTTACCACTTTTTCCCATGCAAAAAATCATATTTTTGCGCGAAGAAGTTCTCTTTCGCGCGATATTGACCTTTCACACGAACTTTGATGCCCAGTCACGCAAGAAAACACCCTCTAAAAGGGTTTCTCGCGCAAACATGGGTACTCTCCCATGCAAGATTCCACATCGAATGATGCAAAATGCAGTTTCTTCAAGTGAGATTTCCCTACGAGTTGCGCAAAGAAACTACTTCTTTGCGCGAAGATCCGTGACTCAATTCTAAAAAACATGAAAAAATGAAGAAAAATGACAGAAATTCAACAAAATTTGAAATGCAGAGGGGATTGTTGACTACTTACTGGAGGTCCATACGTTGTGGGCTAGCTATGTCTCCTCGATCACTTGAATCGGTGAGTGCTATAGGGGACCACCATTTTTGTTTTCTACACAGAGCTCTTTTCTCACAAAGTCAAAAGGTTGAAATGATTTGAAAATGACCTTTCCATCCTTATATAGGTTTTGACCTAACTTTTCAAAGTGCTCTGTTTTGTGTGAAAACTGCACCACTACCTAATTTGACCACTCTAAATCCATTTTCATGATCAAAATTGAAATTTTACACTTCTATATAGCTCAAAATCACATTTTAAAATTTTTAGGACTGACGTGATCGGATGCTTGTGCAGTCAACTTTCTGACGTTGCTTTCTTGTTAGAATCTTATCCTATCATTGTTTTCTCAAATCTTTGACTTTTTTCCTCAAAATTCAACATTGGTCAACTCTAGACAACCCTAGTCAAACTTGGTCAACCAAACCTTGAAATCGCTTGAAATTGATTCTGAATCTCCTGAATTATTCCATAATCTATTCTGAGTTCTTCTTGATCTCTGACTCAACATCTATCTACAATTTTTCACTCTCCATCATCATTATGGCATGTCATCTTTCCATTTCACTCCTGAGGGGGTAGGATGATTACATCATTAAATCTATTCTAATCAATTTGATCTAATTTTTAAAAGTCCTCATTGCTAGGGGCATCTCATCACTTGAGGCATGTTCAATTTTTTGTACCTCGCAGTCAAAACTAGATACTCCACAATCAATAATGGCATCTTTGTTCCTTACATCTTGTCATCTATTAAGAATTTGAGTAATCTAACTCAGATTCTTGAGGATCAAGCTCCATTCTGGAGATGGTTCTCAAAAAAACTATCTTTTTGGGACAGGTATCGGGGCAATCTAACCCTGACTCCTGATAATCAAGCTCCATTCTAGGGATGATTCTAAAACCTCTATTTAATATCTTTTGAGACAGGTATCAGGGCAATCTAACCTTGACTCCTGAAGGTTGAGCCTCATTTTAGGGACAGTCTTGTGAACGATATCAATCTAACCAGTGTCAAGGCAATCTAACCTAGATATTGGGGGACTAAGCTTCATTCAAGAGATAGTCCTTAAAATCTCTTTTGACTATCTTTTTGGATAGGTATTGGGGCAATCTAACCCTGACTCTTGAAGGTTGAACCTCATTTTGGGGACAGTCTTGGGAAAGACATCAAATTTATTAGGTATCAGGGCATTCTAACCTGGATCCCTGAGGATCAAGCTTCATTTTGAAGATGACCCTCAAAAACTCTACTTGACCGACGTCTTGGCAACCTAACCTAGACTTCAGAGAGTCAAGCTCTGATTTGGAGATGGCTCTAAAAACTTTGCATTTTCAATGTTCAAATCTGTTGGAAATAGTCAAGACTAACCAAGTTACTGAGAGGGGAGGGGTGAATCAGTAACTCTGAAACTTTTTAAAACATTTCTGTATATGTATATACTTTGACCATTCATTCATCTAATCTACTACAAGCATGAAAATATAATCATTCATAACACATAACACAAAGATTTGGTGACCCAGAAACCTTCCAAATAGAAAGTAAAACTGGGGTGGGGATGGTACCCACAAAACTTTGGTACTGCAGTATAAAGTTGGCCGGTTAAG
>MU223220.1:1077720-1094352 GCA_018584345.1 Thuja plicata
TCTAATCTACTGCAAGCATGAAAATATAATCATTCATAACACATAACACAAATATTTGGTGACCCAGAAACCTTCCAAATAGAAAGTAAAACTGGGGTGGGGATGGTACCCACAAAACTTTGGTACTACAGTATAAATTTGGCCGGTTAAGGCTTACAATGATCACTTTTGATGATCTGCCCTATTAGAAGCAATTAGGACTGCTAGGTCCACCTTGTTAGAGGATTTACAAACATACAATGAAGTATGCACTCTGTTAGGAGATTTACAAAATACTGTTAAGTCTACCCGGTTAAAGGATTTACAAACTGATTCAACTGTTAGGATGAAATAGTAGATCTTGACTTACAACTTTATTGCTGATAAGATCCTTTGTGTACTGATCTCCTTCTGTGATAGATATGTCAATTCTGCTCCTTTACTGACTTTGCAAAAATGCTCTGCTCTGCTGCCTTATTCGTGTTTCTGCTCTGCTCTTTCTAATTTTGCATATCCATACTTTCACATAATTCCATGCATCAGATGGTATAATACATTACATATATATACCGTCCATAATTACAATTTACATTTCACAAAGTCGGCCAAATACAAATTAATAACATAATCTTATTCTTAAGTCGGCCTTGCATAAGTAAACAAAATATTACTTAGTCGGTAGAAGCTCGGGTTCCTCAAGATGGCTCGGTGATCTTCTGATACTCGGAATCCACTACAATACTCGGCATCGTCATGCACTCGGTAAGAGTAGAAGCTCAGTCCATACTAGTCCCGAAGTGTAGCTTGGAACTCGGTAGCTGGGGTGACTCGGTAGATATAGTGTCACTCGGTAACCACTGGTGACTCGGTGATAACTGACTTCTCGGTTGGCTTCAACTGATGGCTCAGTAGTTATGGTGAAGCTCGGTGACTACTGTCTGCTCGGTAAATGTTGCTCTTCTCGGTAACTGCTGAATTGTTCATATGCTCGGTGACCACTGTTCTTCTCGGTATGAACTGTTTAACCGGTGAATGCTCGGGATAGGCTGTGGACTGAGTGATGAGCTCGGTAAGCATTCAGAATCGAATAAGTGTTTTCACTAAGTGTTTTCACTGATGACAAATAAATCATAATTCCAACACAAATCTATTTTATGTGCTTCAGGCATCAGACTATTCTTTGAATCAATGCGCTACTCGCACATCAATTCAAAGAGGGGCAAAATGTAACACCCCAAAGTTGGTACCTTGCAACCCTAACCAATTTTGTTGCATTTGTCACTTTTCTAGATTATCAAAGTCCTATTGTACTAGGCAATTCTGAGTTTTGACTGACTCTACTTGACCTAAGTGTCAAATGCAGAAAATCCTAAATTTATATTAATCATATATTATGTTTAATTCCTAAGTATCTATTGGCTAAACATACCTTATGATCGAATTAATTTAATTAATAAAGTCCTAGCACTTTAATTAAATTAAATTCACCCTCTTTAGTTAAGACACATGAAAAAGGGATTAAATTATATTTAATTATTAAATAAATATCCTCATTTCAATAATTGAATTTAATTATTCAGATAATTGAGAAAAAAACAATTATGAGATCATATTTATTTAATTAATTGAATATTCTCTCAAAAATCTTATCTCTGTTCAGAAATAGAATCTTTGAATTAATTGTTCTTTAAAGAGAAAGAAAACAATTAAATTCAAATAAAACAGAATTAAATCAAAGAAAGAAAATAGTTAAAGCAGAGAGAAAACAATTTATTATTCTTTTGAATAAAACTTTCTATCCTGAACTGGCTTCTCTATCTATTTTATTTCAAAGAGGAAAGTTTCTATTCTGATCATCTTTGAGTCTATAAAATAACTCTCATTCTCTCATTCAAGGCCCCACTCATTTTCATGCTTTATTAGAATACTGAATTATTGTCACATTTTCTTGATAATCTCATATAGAATAATCTCATTTTTTCAATAGACTAGTTTCAATTTATAGAATAATTACATTGTAACCATGTCTTAGATTATCTTATATCTTTCAATTCTTAGAATAACTGTGCATTGCATTGCATTCATGGAGAAGAATCCTTTGTTCCTAGATTGGTCTATGGTTGTGAGACTCTCATTCTGAGAGAAATTTTGAAAACCCCATCTGGATAGAAGGCAATAGGTCGAATCATCCAGGCAGACAAGATGAATAATCTCATGTTCAGTCTTGTTTGTATCTGGTGAAGAAGGACTATGTGGAAGTGTATGGTGAGTTAACAAGGCCAAATTTACCACATACATTCTTGACTCCTCCTATATGTTGAAGGCTCCTTTCCACAAGGACTAGCATTTCCTATGAGCACATCTTGGCTCTTTCCTTTTATCCTATAATAATACCGCATCACCCTTCATGAACTTACGAGGTCTTACTTTCATATCAAAGATCTGCTAGACTTTTTCTTGATGCTCTATGATTTGGTCCACTATTTCTTCTCTTTCTTCTTCCAACTTGTTCAGGTACATACCCTCTTCTCTAAATAGTTATAGGAAAAATTATTCTCAACGAATGTTTTTAACTTCATAGCAGACAACTCCAGTGGAAAAGGTACCCGTGCGTCTACACCATTCAGGATTTCAAAATGGGTCATTTTGATTTCTCTTTTGGGAGTGATTTTGTTTTCCCAAAGGGCTTTGTACAATTTCTTATGCCAATTCATGTCTCTATCATCTACCAATTATTCATGATGGAAATCAATTTTTTGTTAATCAACTTTGTATATCTATTTCCCTATGGGAAATAATCAGAGGAATGTGCCAAATGAATACTATGGTCATAAAAAAACATAATCAATTCTTTAGATGAGAAGTAGGCAACATTATTAGTGACTATCTTCTAGGAGGTTCCAAATCTCCCCAGAATGTAATTCTTTAGGAGGTCATAGACTGGTTCGGAGTTAGCTTTCTTTGTGGGGATCATCTCTACCCATTTTTTGAAGTAGTCAGTTGCAGTTAAAATGTACATGTATCCAGCACTAGAATGAGGGTTCAAAGGCCCTATGAAATCTAGACCCCACTGCTTAAAGGGTTCATTCACAATAATTGGCCTCAAGGGAAATGCTGCAAGTTGTGGCTTTTTGCAAATAATTCACATTTTTCACAATTTCTAACAAAGGAGTAGGTGTCTTTGAACATTCCTAGCCAATAAAAATAACTTCAGAGTATCTTAAAATATGTGATTTTCAAAGAGAAATGCCCTCCATACACTTCTTCATGAAAAGTCTTCAGTAGTTGTTATTGTTGGTCCCCATCAATACACCTTAGGAAAATTCCATTGATACCATTTTTATAAAAGAAACCTTGTGAAATTACATAGTTCCCTCTATTTTCCCTCAAATTACACCTTTATTTAGGTGTAAGGTGATCTGGACAGTCCCTATATGTAATATAATAGGTCACATCAGAAAACCAAGAATATTTTAAACTTACTAGTAACACAGAAGGAAATTCTCCTACTTTCTTCGTGCCTTCTACATTTTTAGCGACGAGTTTGCATAAACCATGCCCACAAACCAACTTAATAGGTTTGATTCTCAGGTTTTACTCTTGTATGTTGGTTACTTAGGCCACCCTTTTATTCATTGTCACCTCTTGTTGCAATAGTTTGCTTTTTGTTGCAACATTTGGTACGTACACAGTTGAATGTGAATGTACAATGTGGTACCTAAAATATTTGACTCCCTTAGCGATAGAAAATTCCTCCTTCTCCATAGGTGAATACTTAAGCTCATATTTCTTCAATGGATTACTCATCAATGCGATATGCATTTCTCCCACTGCATCATATTTTAGAGTCAATATACCAGACAAGTGTTAGAAACACTAAGAGGGGGGGGGGTGAATCATTGCTTCTCTATTTATTCTATTTCAGGAAATTTAAACATAAATCAAATATTTATCAATTGAAGCTTAACACAAGAACACATAACACATGATATGATTATGGGGAAACCTTGATCAGAGGAAAACCCTGGTGGGAATTAGTACCCACAAATATTTCACTAGTATAATGAACCTATTAAAGTTCCTTTGCCCTGTTAGGAGCAGTCTTTACAATGCAAGTACAATGACCTAGTTAAGGGTATGACCCTATTACGAGTCTTTTAAAACTAGCCCTGTTAGGGGTGATGAACCACTATCCAAAAATCTCACTACACAATAGGATGAAGGCTACAACCTCCTTTATCGAAGATATACACTATATCCAAAATTGAACTGCTGTATGTGACACAATTGTCTGATCAATTCTAGTTATGTGTTGATGCCCTTATACTCTTAAAGAGATTTATTTCATTCTAATATCTTATCATGTTATTTTATGTCTCTACTCTGCTTGTTTCTTTGACACTTCTAATATACCTTTTCATTACACACACACACACACACACACACACACACACACATATATATATATTCATGCCTGAATAGATGTGGCCCAAAACAAGACTATTGTCATCCCAAAAACACAATACACAATGCTTCCAAACACATTGTCTTAAGCATGTTTACAATAGTCATTAAGACATTATTACAAACATAATATAATAGGCGCTTGGCCTTTACACAATAAAATATTATACGTTGATCTAAAAGCTGAAGTCGGCTTCATACTCTATTTTTTGAACTGCTTGTATTACTGTTCTTACTATAACTTATCCGTACTAACATATCTTACCATGCATGTCTATGGAAAGCACAAGAACATATCATATAACTTAAGTCTAAATGCCCATATCTTGATTTGATCCTACGCACATGTAGTAGTGCTCTGATCAACTGCAAATCACTGTTATGTTATGTCTTCTATACTTAGTCAATTTTCACTTCATAGTTTTCTTTCAAAACTTCATATGCCTTTGTTGCCATAATAAAAACACAAAATAATTCATATTATCCCTAAGAGTCAACTTGCCAACAATCTCCCTCTTTGTCATTAATGGCAACAAACAAATGTGGCCAAGTTACTCAAAATAGACTAACACAAAAAACTGTATATCTTTAACATATACATACACTACTCCCCATATATACACATATTCCTTAAATACATTACTTGCCCTTTGACATTAATGACAAAGGTGTCAAAAAATTGTAAGTCCGTGAGTACTTACTCTATATAAACATCTAGATAAGTAATCTATAGATTTTTTATTTCCTGCTGCCAAAATGCCTTCAATCCATCTACAGTCTAAAGATGGGCAGATAAAGCATATGTAATCTTTTCCATTTTGGTCAAATCCATGTTGGGACCCTGATCATATGTAGAAATTGTTGTATCTATCTATTTGATGTGTTCATTCAAGATTGCTAGAGAGGGCGCTAGTGCATTTCTCAGTTGAGTCTGAATGATTCTTATCTTGTTGATCTCAAACTTTGCCTTTTCAGTCTTATCCAACTGACCTTGATAGATATTTTTGCAGATGTTCATATCTTTTGTGGATATTTCAACTGATTTTATAACACTCTCAACCAAGATGTCAGCTTCCTCAATCTTTTTGATGTGCTCTGAGGTGAATTTCACTTTGTCCATACAATTTTCTACTACATTTCTACCTTTAGTTGCAAGTTCTTTCAAGATTGCCTGACCAATCTTTAGTGAGTTTAGATCTAGGGAGAAATTCTTTATCAATTCATTCAATCTTCCCTTCTTGTACTCATCTTCTGCAATTTTGGTAGCAAAGTCTACAAAACTTGTGCAATGTGATTTGAAACTTGTCAAGATGTTGTCAACATCATCAACAGACTGAATCTTAGCCATTTTCTTGTCTATTGGCACTAAGTCATTCAGAATTTTCACTATTTCTAGAAAGAGAGGGTTTCTCATGACTTGTTTCTCTTTTTCTTTATCCATGGCCAACACACTAATTTTAATCAAATCTTCTTCTTCCCAAGCATCTAACATTGCTACTTCAGGGGTCAAGCTTGACAACAATGATGGTTTGATGGGTGGAGTCAATATGGCATTTTGACTAGCATCCATATTTTCACTTTTCACCAAAATCTCCATAATTGGTGGCTCATTAGATTGATTGTCTTCCTCTTTGTTTGAATCTCTAGAGGGAGCTTCATCTTGCTGTAAAGACGTGTTATCAGTGCATACCTGCTCTGTCTCTTCAGTGTTGACAAATGATTTTTCAACTTTGTCCATGTCATTGTCAGAAGCGGTCATGGATACTTGACATCATCAATCACAATAGTTTCTTCTAAATCTTTGGCTATATTAGAAGGTGATGTGGTTTTGGGCGCTGAATCATGTGGACCTATCGTAGGTGCACTTTTAATCACTGGTTCTTTGTTCTATTTGGGAGGAGTAGGGGTCATCTTTGTTGTAGGCACCATTGTTGGATACATATGTCTATCCATAAATACCTGCTCAAATGCTTTTTGAGTCTCTTCTCCAACCAGATCATACTCTTTATTCATGATATGAAGTGCTCTAGTTTTGGTTCTGAGATGAGGTTTTACTAAATCCAATAATATAGCTTTCTCATCATGTGAGAAAATAGGGAGAAGACTGTCTAATGTCTCTTCTCTTATCCTCATATCTTCTTCAATTGCTTGCCTCTTTAACAGGTCCAGTATGTTCCATACTTTGTCTGGTATGACTGTCTTGAGTTCCAATACTAATTTTTTGAACTTGATCATATGAGATATAATCATTGAATGAATTTTAGATTTGTCTATCTCTTGATATTTGTCATAGACATTCTTGATAGATTCTAGTCTTCCTTCATTAAAAGTTCTATTCTTTAGGACTATTAGACTAGGCCTAAATCCTACCTTACGGGGGGCTTGAGTGTTTTTTTACCTTGCTCCTTGTGGTACTTGAGGATGGATGACTAGTGGGAACTTGCTTCTTCCTTCTGGTTAACTTTCTGGGTGCAGAAGGTGGAGAGGATTCTAGATTAATGGTAGTTGATGGCACAGATGTTCCTTCATCAGATTTCTTTTTCTTCTTCTTAGGAATATCATCAGGCTTTTCCATTTTTACTTCAGTAGGATTTTTCTCAAGTTCTTTTGTAATTTTAGCTTCCCTAGCTTTGTCTAGGTCTTCTTGTGTAACACCATGAATTTTTAGGATATTTGAAGTAATCCTTGATGCCTTCCTCTTGTTTTCTGCACTGTACAAGATAGAATCAACTTGATTTTTCTTTTCTCTGTAAGTACCCATCTATGTTCATTGGGATTCTTGGGTGTAGATATGAGAACTTGTGCATAACCTTCCAAAACATGTTCTTGAACTTCATATCTGAGAGGTTGAATCCATTTTGTTCTGGGCTCAACTACCTCCATGCAAGTATAATTAGTTTCCACCATGAAGAATATGGTGTCTTTGTATTTCTCAACTATCTTCTTAGGTATCCTGAACCTTTTCTACATTTTAATCCTAAATTTTTTGATATCCATGTCCATAGAATCCTTCACGCTTCTCTTTGATGTAGCCTTGAGTGATATCTGAGACATAGTAGGTTTACTTTTGTCTAGGTAAAGATTGGCAATTTTACCTACTATATGGAAGTACAGATACATGATCAGTGAGCTAAACCTGAATGTCTTTCTCTTATCATGCTTAATATCTCGAATGTTTTCAATCAATTGAGTGCACAATATCTCACATAGATTATATTAAGTATTATCTTTCACCATCTATACTACTACTAGGACAATAGCTGCAGATACACTATTTAGTCTTCTTGTGTGCTGAAATTTGTAACCTAGTATCATGGTGACCAGTTTTATGTCATCTTCCTTAATTGGATCAACTATAATACCACACCTATCACTTCTTGATAAACAAGCTTTTTCAACCTTATTTTTCACATCTTTAACAGTTGGAAGAACTGGTCCTGTCTTAGGAAGTCCAATCATGTCATGAATTAGATCTGTAGTAGTATGGACGGGAATTTCACCAATCCAATAGAGATCATCATGAATTATGCTCAACAAGATTTTCACCCATTCTAGCTCATAAAATTCATGCGCATTGGAATACTCAAAAATAGGGTTATCAGTGAGATGCACATATTCATCCTTGAATGAATAGTCTAGTTTCATCATTGAAGCCATAAGAGTTTCTATGTTGTTGTCCCCAATGGTTTCCTTCTTATAGTAGATGTAAGTGTGAATGTCTTCCACGTGTATGACTCCTAGTAGAGTCTTAGAGAATGCCCCTTCTAAATCATCTATAATAGACTTGAATGGATTCTTTTTAAGAAAAATCTCTTCCTTTCAGTAATGTCAAAGATTATAGGGGTTTTTGTACTCACTTGTTGATCGACTAAATAGGGTTCCATCACAATTCAAAAAGATGTGACTTCTAGGGTTCCATTTTAACTTGAAATCTATTCACAAACTAATCAAATTGATACCTTTCAATTCTTTGATGCTTAGTGCTCCTATTCTCTACAAATTTTATGATCTCAGATGTAAACAATGAGGATAAACTATTGTTTACCGACTTATATAAAGGTTACTACATTTAATGTTTTCTACCATACGCGGTTTCCATTGAGAGTTTCAAACTTTAATCTAAACAAAGTAAAGGAAATGCCGACATGCATAAAACCTTAATTTGTGATCACATACAATAATCCATAGGCGCATACTCAGAGGTGAGTATACCAGCCACACAGGGGTTCATAGCTAGAATAGCTCCCCCTAAGACCACGAGGGTCAATTATACATAAATATAAGGTGTGTCCACTGAGGATGCATCTACTACATTTTTCTCTTCATTATCCTTCTTTACTTCAACCCAAATTTTATCTGAATAAGTTTTGGCTTGTACAAACTTGACTTCTCCAGATTCTTCAAATAGTGACTTTTTAGAATTTTCATTCTCTTGTCTTTGAGCTTTTGACCTGCAAAAGCTTGAGATGTGTCCATCTTTTCCACATGAATGACAAATGACAGGAGGTCTAATGTTTTTATTCATCATGTTGCACTTCTTGGCTATGTATCCATTGAAATTACATATTTGACATGTAATGTTCTGAAGGTTTCTTTGAGATTGATTTCTCTAATTGTATTGAGTCATATTTCTTTGGTTCTATTGTGATTGATTTCTTTGATTTTTTCTGGAATGTATAGGCATGTGACCAAACTTATTATAGGAGTAACAATAACCATTGAAAGGTCTTACCTCTTTACAGTCTCTTGCCAAGTGTCCATGCTTGTTACAAGCATAACAGGTTCTGCTAACTTTCTTGGGTTCATCTTTAGGTGGTTCATTTTTAGCCTCTGCAATATTCTCATTTTTCTTTGCTTCAGTCGATGGTTCTTGTGATTTATTTCTTTCTTTTATTGAATTGATTTCAATTTGAGCTATAATGTATCCCATACCAGTGTTATCACCTTTTAGTTTCTGTGCATAAAGCTGTGATTGAATTAGATCAAAACTTGTGTGTAGTTTTTCAATCTTGTATTTTTCTCCTGATAATTTAGATTCAATCTTATTCTTGATGTTTTCCAACTTCAAGATTTTCATATTAGCTTGCATAAGTTCGTCATCTAATTTTTTACTTTCTTTGGTCTTCTCTTCAATGGCTACTAAGCTATTTATAAGTTGTTCATTCAGATCTTCAATTTTATCTTGTAAGGAGATGTTCTCTTCATTCACTTTCTTGAACATTTTTCCCAAATCATTGGTAGAGAAATCTTTTAGATCTTTCCTTAATTTCTTGATAAGCATTTGAGAGCCATCAACCTTTAGTTTTAGTTCTTCATTTTATTTTCAAATCTGTCTAGATCTTCAAGGGCCTCTTCAAGATTCTTTTTTAGATGTTTTTCTTCTGTTGAATCCATGATCTCCTCAAGTGGTTAAAATTTCTTTCAGAGGACTAGAGCTCTGATACCAATTGTTAGAAACACCGAGAGGGGGGGGGAGGTGAATTAGTGTTTGTCTATTTATTCTATTTCAAAAACTTTAAACGTAAATCAAATATATGTCAATTGAAGCTTAACACAAGAACACATAACACATGATATGATTACAGGGAAACCTTGATCAGAGGAAAACCCCAGTGGGAATTAGTTCCCACAAATATTGCACTGGCATAATGAACTTGTTAAAGTTCCTTAGCCCTGTTAGGAGCAGTCTTTACAATGCAAGTACAATGTCATGGTTAAGGGTCTGACCCTGTTAGGAGTCTTTTAAAACTAACCCTATTAGGGGTGAGGACTCACTATCCAAAAATCTCACTACTAAATAGGATCAAGGCTACAACCTCCTTTATCGAAGATATACACTATATCCAAAAGTGAACTGTTGTATGTGACACAATTGTCTAATCAGTTATGGTTATGCGCTGATGATATTATACTCTTAAAGAGATTTATTTCATTATGATATCTTATCTTGTTCTTTTATGTCTCTTCTCTGCTTGTTTCTTCGACACTTCTAATATACCTTTTCATTACATATAGATATATGTTCATGCCTAAATCGATGCAGCCCAAAACAAGACTATAGTCGGCCCAAAAACACAATACACAATGCTTCCAAACAAATTGGCCTAAGCATGTTTACAATAGTCATTAAGACATGATTACAAACATAATATAATAGGCGCTTGGCCTTTACACAATAAAATATTATACACTGATCCAAAAACTGAATTTAGCTTCATACTCTATTTTCTGAACTACTAGTATTACTGTTCTTGCTATAACTTATTCGTACAGACATATCTGACCATGCGTGTCTAGGGAAAGCACAAGAACATATTATAGAACTTAATTTTGAATGTGCACATCTTGATTTGATCCTACGCATGTGCACTGGTGCTCTGATCGACTGCAAATCATTGTTCTATTCTATCTTCTATACTTAGTCAATTTTCACTTCATAGTTTTCTGTCAAAACTTCATATGACTTTGTTGCCATAATGAAAACACAAAGTAAGTCATATTATCTATGAGATTCAACTTGCCAATAACAAGGTATGGTCTGAGGTGTAGCAGTAAATGATGAAATCCTTCTTATAATCTTGATTGAGTAGGGTCAGAGCATGGGCTATAGTAATTTTAATATCATTGAAAGCCTTTTTCCCTTCTTCATCTACTTAAATAGTTTCTTCTTTCTCATCATTTATATGAGATGCCTGGTTATTTCTGAGAACTCTGGTAGGAATGCCCTTATGAATTTTATCTGACCAAGTAAATATTTAACCCCACTCCTTCTAGAAGGGATAATAAGTTGTTGGATAGCTTTAATTATATTGGTTTCTATTCTTATACCTTCCTTTGATACTATGTGTCCCAATTTTTTTCCATCAGTCATGCAAAAAACTTACTTTTTTGGGTTTAATGATATGTTGTGGTCTCTGCAACTCAACTACACTACCTCCAAATCCATAAAATGGTGTTTCCTTCTCTTAGATAAAATTTTCAACATGTCTAGATAAAACACAATAATCCTATTCCTTAGATCCTTGAAAGAGGAATTCATAATGCTTTGGAACATGGCGCCCACATTGATTAACCTAAAAGGCATCCTATTGTACGTAAAAGTATACCAAGGTGTGATAAAAAAAGTTTTATGTTGATCTTCTTTGGCCATGATAATCAGACAACACATGGATAAACTGTTAAGCATGGATATCATTTTAGAGTTCTCTATAGTCTAAAGTTCATGTTCCATGATAGGAAGAGCATAATTATCTTTCAAACTACCCTAGTTTAGATTATGAAAGTCAACACACATCCTTATTTCACTAATTTTCTTCCCGATAGGCACAATATTTGCTACCCACATGGAATGGTAGATAGGATATCTTATTTTGGCCCTCAGGATTTTATCCACCTCTTTTAGAATTGCCTTAGATAATATAGGATTATAGTTCCTAAGCTTCTATCAGAATGGTGTCACTTTGACCTTCAGAGGAATGTGATGCCTGAATTTCCCATTTCTAAAATATTTTGTCATCATAACTCCATGAAAACACATCTTGGCAATTTTTTAACAATTCTTGTAAGTGGAGCTTCTCTTAGGGGGGAAGTGTCTTACTAATAGAGATACCGATGCAAGGAGGGTTGGAAAAATAGTGCCAAAGGCACTCCCAGCTACAAAATCAGCTTGCAAAACAACTCAAAAGCTTTAACATAGAAAGGGAGAGAAGGAAAAAAGAACATTTATATTATTTAATCAAACTCATTACACGTCAGGTTTTAAGGCCTTCCTAGTTTTGGCCATATACATTCAGATGTTTATATAATAATATTCATACATGTGAGGTCACAGACCTACTATATAAATATGCTAAAACTATCTTCTATCCCCT
The DNA here is from genome assembly GCA_018584345.1 of Thuja plicata. Lineage (NCBI taxonomy): Eukaryota > Viridiplantae > Streptophyta > Pinopsida > Cupressales > Cupressaceae > Thuja > Thuja plicata. The sequence goes on from MU223220.1 coordinate 1,090,035, forward strand.
AAAAATTATTTGAATCTAAGAAAAAAAACCAAATATATATAAGAGTCCACCAAAGAGGTCAGTTCTAAGATCCTAAAGATCCAACATAGGAAAAAACAAAGACCCAAATTTAGGTGCCGACTCATCCCAATGAGAGATCCCAACATTAATTACACTATATAAATTAAATGCATAAGTTATCTAGAAGATCCAATTTCAAAAACAAAACTCAGTAAGAAGGTCAATCGAGCACCAAGACCAGTCGGTGAAAACCCACCAAGTGGCCAAACATGTACTGAGAACCATTAGATAAGCACACCACAAAGTAGTCAAAATTACCATCGAGACCTATACGTAAAGAAATACCGAAACAGGTAACCAAGGCCGAGTAGAGAATAAACAAGTCTTCAACAAAGCGAACAAAAGAAGTTACTGAGCACGTTACCGAGCAACCTCCAAAAAGTGACCAAACCAAAACAAACATAGTTTTTGTTGATACAAGATTGCCAAGAACCCAAGACACTCCTGCATCAGACACCTAGGGTTAAAATAAATGATTCTCCAAATAATGAGTCAAGTACAACTTTAATTGAATCCAACTCAGATTGAGAAATCCAAGATGAGTCCTTAATCAATTTGTTCTTCCATTTTACCAGATATTCCATGTAATCCCTTCCTCTTGTACTTCATCCAACTCTTTATTTCAAAATATTCTCAACTTCCTCTATCTTTTTCTTAGGATAATCACTCGGTATTGTCACTTCTTCATTAGGTTCATGATACTCATACAAATTTAAAATATTGAATATAGGTGATATATCCATGTCATTAGGTAATTCTACTTCATAAGCATTTCCACTGACAAATCTTCTCAAAATTTTGCAAGGACCAAATTTCTTCATTTTCAATTTACCATATATTACAAAAGGAAATCTAGCTTTCTTCAAATGAACCATAACTCCATCACCAACTTAAATTTTTTTATGTCTCCTTGATCTATCTACACTATCCTTGTATTTCAAATTACTTTTCTCCAACTTATGTTTCACCTCCTCATGCAATGTCTTCATAAACTCAGCAAACCTTTCTCTTTCATCACTCCTCTTCTCTTCTCCAACAATATCTTTAAATTCTAATATGCCTCTCGGTTGTGTGTCATTAACAATCTCAAAAGGTATCTTTCTAGTAATTCTATTTACTAAATTATTATATGCAAACTCTACTTGTGCCAATATCAAATCCCAATTACTCGGTGTGTCTCCCAACAAGAATCTTAACAAGTTACCCAAACTCTAGTTTACAACCTTTGTTTTTCCATCAATCTATGGATGAAATGTAGAACTATACTTCAACTCAATGTCCAAATTCTACCATTTTTTTTTCAAAAAAAAGAAGACAAACTTACTGGCTCAATCAGAGATGATACTCCTCAGTAATCCATGCAATCTGATAATCTCCATAAAGAAAAGATCTATTGTATGTACTACATCCAATGTTTTCCTCCATGGTATGAAATGTTTCATCTTAGAGAATCTATCCACAAAAAAAAAAAATGGAATCATTACCTCTTGTTGTCCTTGGTAATCCAAGAACAAAATCTATGTTGATATCACTCCAAGGTTTCTCAGGAACAAAAATAATGTATACAATCTAGTATTACGACTTACTCCTTTTGCAACTTGACAAAATCCACAACTTTTCACAAATTTCTGAACATCTTTATACAATTGAGGCCAAAAAAGCCTTTCCTTAAGAAAAATTAATGTTTTGTCAATACCAAAGTATCCAGCCAAACCACTACTGTGTTTTTCCTTTATCAAATTGGTTCTCATTGATCCTCTCGGTATGCACAACTAAATACCTTTGAACAACATATCTTCTTGAATGAAATAGTATTCATACTTAATCGATTTATTTGGAATAGGTTCTCTGCACTCACTCCACTACTCAGAAAAATTAGGATCATTTTCATACAAATGATTCATGTCATCAAAACCAAGAACATCAATTCTCATTTCAGTCAACAGAGATATTCTTCTTCTCAATGCATCAAAAAATCAGTTAGAAACTCCACTCTTATGCTTTATCACAAATATGAAACTCCACAAATAGTCTACAATAATCTACTCTATGGAGAAGAAAGGAGAGCATTTGAGCATCACTTGAAGGGGGTGTTTTTAATGTTTTTGAATTCCCATTACAATGGCTCTAATGTTGGATTAGATAGGTTTGCATGTTTTTTAGGGTTTTTTGGTTACCTAGATATGCATATTATACCTTTTTCTGGTCTTACATTTGGTGAACCCAACGTGGCAACACACTTGGGAATGTGTACTTGCGCACTTGGTCATGCCAAGTGTGGTTGCTTCCCAATTGGGCACGTGAACTATGTAGTTGGTCATGTGAGCTACAAATTTGATTACATGAGCTATGTAGTTGGCACGTGTGGACCTCATTTGACATTTTTTTGACTCATTTTTGAGCCCTAAATGCCTAGAAATGAGTGCATACCCAAGAAATGACTGAGAGGAATAGTGTTGGAAATACAATAATGGGAAAGAAAGATACTGAGAGTGGGGAGGGTGAATCAGATCTTCAAATTTAAACACTTAAAACAAACTGATCCACATTCATACATATATGAATCTAATGTAATCTTAGATAGCATCCACACAATGAAATAAATAACACATAACACAAAAACTTGGTAACCTAGAAACCCAAATAGGTAAAACTGGGGTGGGGATGACACCCGCAAAATCCTCCACTATTGCAGTAATAAAGTGTGCATGTTAAGGCTACAAATGTTGATTACAAAATACAATCTACCCTGTTAAAGGTATGCCCAGTTAAGAGATAAATATCATTACAATCTACCTTGTGAAAGGATTTCAACTTACAATAAAGTAAGCACTCTGTTAGTAGATTAAGAAAGGTCTGCGAGAACCACTCTGTTAAGAGATTTTCACCTGATACAATGATTAGAATGTCTCAATTATTGATCCCTCATTATTCACTCTGATGCTAATGATGGATCTCCTCTTTCTAGTACCTTCTATGATCTCATAATCTAATATAAATTTACTCTTCTATTCACTATGTTATCACTCTACTTGATCTCTACTTCTTAACAAAATAACCCTCTTTTCATTTCACTTCAAAATGCAGTCACCACATACTTTGCTACTCTCTCCTTACACACACAAAATAGGGTTTAGAAGCAATCTAATATATCTATTCAAGTCTGATAGCAAGATCTAGATAAACGATCAAGATCTAATACCCATACCCTGATGGTATTATAATTAATGTTTACAATAGATCATGCATAGGATAAAACAATTAAATGCATAACTAACTCCATAGAAGAATATTAAATGCATACATAAGTCGGCTCAAAAAGCTTATACAAGTCGGCCAGATCACTTATCCTCGAAGTTTGAATCATTCCAGACATGTATACAAAAATTGTTCTGGTCGGCACTTGACTTCTCTGTTGCTCGACACTTAACCTCTCTGTATCCTACTCAGCTCGACAATGTAACTTAGCTCGGCAATGTAACTAGGCAAACTATAAACCACTCGGCAATGTTGCTCGGCCTTGCATAGTTTTAGCTCGGCCATAGTGATAGTCAACTAAAACTGCCTAAGTGAATGACTAAGTGTTGGTCACTAATCATCAATAGAACTTAGAGATTAACAATCTCCACCTTTGATATTAGTGGTAAAAACACAATTATCATTACTTCTATTCATTTCATCAAAATATTGCCTAAGTATAGTAAGTACTCCCCCTAGGAATATACTTAGTATTATTCACACAAAAATTTTACATGCCTTCAAAAAATCCTTCAAAAATGATATAGAAGTATACCTGTTCTGTACTGATGTATCATACTATATCCTTTCCAACTTCCTTACCAATTTCCCCCTTGTTTTTATCACTGATTGCTGGTGGGGTTAAGTTGTACTTATCCAAAAATTGTTTATGAAGCTGCAGGGTGGATTCAAATGTAGTATCCCAGCTTTCCTTAGAAATCTTCATAACTTCCAATTTTATTTCTAGCTCGGAAGCTAGACTAACTAAACTTTCTACAGTTGATAGATTTACATGGCTCTATGATAACTCCTTGGCAATTGAAATTTCCTTCTATATTACCTCTAAGTGAGGCAACAAGATTGTCTAAATAGTTATCAATTTGGCCCTTATTTGACCATCTTCAGCCATAAGCTTGGCTATTCTCCGTTGTGCATTTATCAACTTAGTAAGATGTAAAGAACTAGAAGTAGTATCTTTACCCAAAGTAGTGCCAGTTGATCTTAAATCTAACTGTAGCTT